>OZ007574.1:21646798-21864992 GCA_963931925.1 Onchidella celtica | reverse complement strand
ACTTGAAATACCATATTTTTTGCAAGAAATTAACATTCATGGCTACCATCTTTACAGGCCAAACAAAGCTTTAAGCACTATGGCTAAATAATTTTCGAGTCCTATACTCATCTGCAGAGTCTCAAAATGACTATCATGTGATAGCCAATTAATCAAAACACGATAATGCCCCATTTGGTTAAATGGTAGATTTATGAGACTCACTTTCCATTCACTGAGCACTGATGTACACTACATCTAAAATTTTGTTTACTGAATGAGCTGTGGGTGCATCCTGCTCCAATTAAATCACCATAAATAACATGTAATATACCTAGTAAAAAAACCCTATTAAACTTGCTGTTCTTTCTATTTATCACCTGTATGGTTCCATACAAACTTATAGATTGACCTCTTTATAAACCGGGAATAGAAATAAATTCGTAACATGGAAAAATGAAACCATACCTTTGGCAACAGCACTGACATCTTCATAAAACCCAGCAATCAATGCTACGTGTCCAGGTCGAGATTCAGTTGGTACTCTTGTGTGAGAAACGCCCCACGCACCCTGCTGTTCTATTATCTCCCTTTCAGAAAAAAAAATAGCAATAAAAAAGTAAAGAAATAGTCCCAGCCTCCTTTTCTTTGAATCCAGGGTTGGACTGTTCATGAAAAATCCTGTAATTATGTCAACTGTTGCAACATGTGTCTTAAGCGGGTGGAGTTTCACTTCTAATATAAGTTTACAGTACTCCATCTTTTAATCCCTGTATACAAATATTGCTCTAGTTCTTGAAAGTTTTGTCTGTTCTGCGCTAACCAAAAAAGATGCTGTTCGGACAAATGCATAGCTCGTTCAAGAGCTGCTTGTATAAAATGTACAAATTTCTTTTTTCATAACTGAATAAAACTTTAAACCATATTCATGAGCAAAGTGAAGCTCATAAAGTCCGATTAATGTAATAACAAATGTTCAGCACCATATTACTATTATATTCCACTGACTCTCAGACTTAAAACTTTGTTTCAGCCCCACATGATACTGGCATGCTGTATCAAAATTGGGCAAAAAGAAAAAAGTTGTATGTAGCAAAGCCCTGCGTATGAAATAATACCCAAACGATACAATGCAAACTACAAGAGAAGACAGAAAATGTTCAATATTTCGGCTATCACTTTATCAAGAAAAAAAAGGAAATATATATTATAATTGTTCAATTGTTTTATCTGTTCCTTTTATCTGTTGTTTTTTTCCTTTTGTTTTACTCTCAATTCATAAATTCATAGCGTATGCAAAATTATTGCACTATGACAATCACCTACCAAGACCCTTTATTTGTTAACTTATATAAAAAGTGAAACTTGCAGTAAAATTTATTTCCTGTGCTGGAAAATAATGCATGATCAGATAAAAAGTCATCAACATCTCTAGGTGATAAGCCTCTAGGATCTTTCACTATGTATCACCTGTCAAAACTCCTCTGTCTCACGAACCAGTTTGTCTGATGTATTTGCAAAGCCATGAGATCTTTTATGGAATGAGAAATTCGTTTTGCAAAATGGCTGATGTAGTAGTCCACTACCCACTTCACAAAGATTTCTATAAACTCTTGAAAGACAGTCAAAAAAAAAACAAAATTCCAATATCTTTTATAACTCAAGAGTTGTATTATCAAAATCATTAAATGGCCAAGAAGTGAGACAAACCTTAAAAATGGAGCCCTGGGGTGATTATCCACCTCAAAAAATTTGTCAGCTCGTAAACCATCTGCCACAAACAAGACCAACCGTGATGCTGGGGTGTTTGTTGGTGATGAAACAGGGCTCATTCCATGAACCAGAGGTGAAGTGAAATAAATGTCAAAGATGGAGTAGAAGAGTACAATATGTACAAAAACACCAGCAACAATCAAGTGTCCAATCTTCATAGTTTTCTTGGATAATCTTTGTTGGCATGTACATTAGGTGAAGCATCCCCAAAGCAGAAACACAAGACTGTGTGAAAAACCATAGAAAATACTACAATAAATATCATGAAACATATGGTAGGGATCAGGTCAGGTCTAAGAATTTTGTATGATTCACTGTCAAAAAAGCATCTTCATCATCAATTTAAAATAGTTAGAAGCAAACCTCATACTGTATTAAAAAAACAACAACAAGCTTTTAAAGCTTTTGATTACAGCTTATGCAATAGTTCTGAATAGCATGCACATGCACAGAAAATGCAAGACAAGCATGGATGTATTATATAATATATATCATATCACGTGTGACAATCAAACATTCTGCTCAACTTAAATTCAGATTTGATGCATTCTGAAGGGTGATATCCCTCTGCAGTGACACTGTCACCAATGGGTAACTGAGTGGAGAGAGACAAACAAAGTATCTTCTTTCATTCTGTCACTGTGTATTTCTAAAATTTTCTGGAAGGGAGTTTCGTCTGTCCCCACCACCCTTTCAAGACAGCCTCTAAAACTATCCCTAACACTGTCCTTAGCCTGAACCCTAAACCTTTGTAATCTTGTTGCAGGGGTAAGGATTAGGGTTATAGATCAAGTTAAGTTTAGGGTTACCAACAATGTTGTTAGGGTATCTAGACTGGATGATCAGGACCTACAGAATTCTCTCCTAGTTTCTATTAATCTCAATGACAGCACTAACCACCTTAAGGATAATTTGTTGTGACAATCTGGTTCTATGCTAACTTCTTTTTGAAAACAGTAGTAGTACTAGATCTAGATCTGGTGGCTAGGCCCTATGTATTGTTCCCATTAAATTTTTTGAGAATGATGAAAATTAATTAAGCCCAAAAAAAAATGGACCACACTAAGCCTGTGGCATTCTTTTTCACCAGGCTAAAGTCACAGATGTCAGAGTGTTAGTAATGATCTAACAATCAAATTCACAGTGCCCGGATTTGGAAACTAAGTTTTAATTGCTGCTTAAAGTGTTTTCCTGAACATGCACAACTTTCTGAGCCCCGCCACCGGATCTGTGTTCTCAATGGAACTGGCTTCTTCCAATTACAATTACCCATAGCCTAATATTATAATTTGGGCTAGATCTAATATTTATTTCTTATTATTAATGTGACAGCCTATTTGTATGTCAGGCCAGAGTTTTCTGCTATTGTATGACAGTACACAATACAGCCTGCTACTGTCACCCCCACTGTCTTGTGGGTCATCTCGGGAGAGAGGGAGACTAGGGGAAGGTAACCCTGAATACAAATACCACACTGCCTTGTGTGTTGCTATGATAGCAAAGGCTATGGGAGTAAACCCAGACAGAAAATCAGGAGTGGAGACCCGAAGGTGGTTGTCAGGGAGAACTGCATCAAACTGGCTTCCAGCATCTCCTGCAGCCGGACTAGTTCCAAATGTATTGAACTGGTCTCTCCCTTGGGTTTAACTAGAATGGCAGAGAGAGGGGTGGTGCCTCTGGGCAAAGCACCATCTCTTAAAAATAGCCCAGGCAAGGCAGCAAAACGAGGAGGCGTTTGCTCGGGCTTGGCAAGCGTCTGTCTCTCCTCTATAAGCCCACCCATTTCCGATTTGGAGAGGACACTCCAGCCATCCGTTACGGATGGGCACAACACGGGAGGTGGCAGTTACCGGTGATAAGCTCAATCCATTTGGCGTACGGATGAGCGCCAGGGGTCCCCTCTGTCGGTGGGAGCGGCTTTTCAGCTGCATTGATCAACTACCGCCCGCCGTAACCTGGGCAGCCCCCAGGCAGTTGGGTGTTGTTCCGCCACGTCAGCCTGCTTCATAAGGTGGTTGGAGCTAGACCAAAAGTCAAAAAGCTGACGTAAAGTGTGCACCTGGCAAAAACAGAAAAATACTAAAACTTGGTACCTGGAACGTCAGAACAATGCACCCAGGCTTGCAACAGCAAGATCTCACTGATATTGACTCCATCAGGAAATCCCAAATTATTGATCGAGAACTTCAGCTACTAAACATCGACATCGCTGCCCTTCAAGAAACTCGACTTCCCGACTCCGGGTCAGTCAAAGAAGAAAACTACACCTTCTTCTGGGAGGGCCTTAGCAGCGAACAGCCGAGAATCCACGGCGTGGGCTTCACCGTAAAAAACTCCCTTATCAATTCGATCGCAACTCCAATTGGAGTGTCAGAACGCATCATGACACTCAGACTGAACACCCGGTCTGGTTTTACCAACATTATCTGTGTCTATGCCCCAACACTTACCTCCTCTGACGAAACCAAAGACATTTTCTACGAGGCATTGCAGAGGACTCTCCACAACATCCCTCTCACCGAAGGCCTGCTAATTCTGGGTGACTTTAACGCTCGAGTGGGAGCAGATCACTCCGCATGGCCAAAGTGCATTGGGCACTTCGGCATTGGCAACATCAACGAAAACGGGCAGCGCCTTCTGGAGCTATGCTCCGTAAACTCATTATGTGTTACAAACACGTACTTTGACCTTAAGAGATGCCAAAGAACATCATGGCGCCATCCCAGGTCTGGCCATTGGCATCAATTAGATCTTATTCTCTCAAGGAGGAAGAGTTTGGGCTGTATAAAAATAACTCGTTCCCTCCACAGTGCTGACTGTGACACCGACCATGCACTGGTAGTCAGCAAAATCAAAATTTCGGCCAAGAAAATATACAGATCAAAAGCCCCTTCAATCCCTAAGATCAATGTAACAGCAATCAGAGATGAATCAAATAGAAAGTCATTTGAAAAGTTATTTGCTGAAAGCATGGATAATGTCACCCAATGTGACTCGGTAGATGAAACATGGAACACTCTCAGTTCAAAAATTCATGACTGTGCCATCAAGTCTTTTGGACAGCATAAAGTTTCAAACAACGACTGGGTAGCCCAGAACAGCGAAATTCTCCTACCTCTCATTGAGCAAAAGAAATCTGCTTTCAATGAGTATAACAAAAATTGCAATCAGAGTACAAAAACTTGTTTGAAAAATGCAAAAGCTAAACTTCAGCTGGAGGTAAGACGTTGCGCCAACAAATACTGGACAGACTTGTGTAACAGCATACAAGAGGCAAATGAAAAGGGAGATATGAAAACCGCCTTTAGTCAGATGAAAGTAGCTCTTGGGCCAATCATCACCAAAAGCGCCCCACTTAAGTCTGTAAATGGTGAACCCATCACAGATAAAAATGAACAACTGAATAGGTGGGTAGAGCATTACTCTCTGTTGTATTCAACTGAGAAAAATATTCCACCAGATTTTGAGGAACACCTCCAAAAACTGCCAATAATGGCCGAACTTGACGCTGAACCTTCCTTAGTCGAGCTTTCCAATGCAATCGACCACCTGTCTGCTGGAAAAGCCACAGGAAGTGACAACATTCCTGCAGAGGTATTAAAAGACCTAAAAGGCCCACTATTACCTCACCTCACCTGTCACCTGTCGGCTTCATCGTCATCGATGTTAGCTGCTACAGTGGATGTCACGACAAAATCTCCTCCACCCAATCCTGTCCTTAGCTTTCCTAGTTAGTTCACTTATTTCCAGCTGGCTGACTTTCTTGATGTTATCGTGATATGTAATGGGTGGTCTTCCTTGTTTTCTCTTTGTTTCTGTCTTTCCTTGAAGGATTGATATCATAAGGGCCGTGCTTTTGTTTCGGGCCGCGTGGCCGATGTATGCAAGTCTTCTTTTATTTATTTCAGGTGTTATTCTTCTGGTGGTGCCAAGCTGTTCTAAGATGCTTATATTTGTTCTCCACACTATTACCACACCTGTATAATCTGTTAGTGCAGTGTTGGAAAGAAGGCGTGATACCACATGATATGAGAGACGCCAAAATTGTCACACTTTACAAGAACAAAGGAGACAAAGGCGACTGCAACAACTATCGAGGCATATCCCTCCTCAGCATTACTGGAAAGGCTTTTGCTCGCGTCATCCTCTGCCGCCTTCAACAACTGGCGGAAAAAGTCTTACCAGAAACACAATGTGGCTTTCGAAGCAAACGATCAACTATTGACATGATATTTGCACTTCGGCAAATCCAAGAAAAATGTAAAGAACAAAACAGGCCGCTTATAACATGCTTTGTGGACCTAACAAAGGCTTTCGACACCGTAAGCCGATCTGGCCTGTATGCAGTCCTTAAATCCATAGGCTGTCCACCAACATTGCTAAAACTTATTGCATCCTTCCACACTGACATGAGGGCATAGTGTCAACTTTGAGGGCTGCACGTCCAATTCATTTGATGTAAACAGCGGTGTGAAGCAGGGATGTGTTCTTGCTCCTACCTTATTTGGTATATATTTTGCAGCCCTACTCAAGAATGCCTTTGGTCAATGTTCAGGTGGAGTACTTATTAACACCAGAGTGGACGGCTCCATTTTTAATGTTGCCAGACTAAAATCAAAATCTCGTACAGAGCATATTATGTTACAAGAGCTCCTCTTCGCAAATGATGCTGCAATCGTGGCCCACGATGAAACCACGCTCCAGGCTCTCATCAATAGCCTTGCCAAAGCCTGTGACAAATTCATGCTAAAGATCAGTGTCTCAAAAACTGTAGTTTTGACACAAGGCTTGATAAACCCCAACCCAATCATGCTGAATGGCTCTCCTCTGGAGCAAGTGGGAAAATTCTGCTACCTAGGCTCAACCATCAGTGGTAGCACAGACATAACAACTGAAATAAATGCCAGAATAGGAAAGGCGGCCACAGCTTTGGCAAACTCTCAAAAAGGGTGTGGAACAATAGCAAGCTGACCATCAAAACAAAGGTACTCGTGTACCAAACTTGCGTCCTAAGCACCCTGCTAAATGGCTCAGAGACATGGACCACCTACTCCAAACATGAAAGATCCCTCAACTCCTTCCACCTGCGCTGCCTACGCAAAATTCTCAAGATCAAGTGGCAAGACAGGATCTCAAATATCGAAGTTCTGAGCCGAGCCAACATTCCATCAACTCAGGCTCTCCTAGGCAAAAAAAGACTGCGGTGGCTTGGACATCTCCACCGTATGGAAAATGATCGCATCCCCGACAAATTCTCTACGGGGAACTTGCTACTGGCAACCGACCCAGAGGTAGGCCACATCTGCGATTCAAAGACACTTGCAAGGTCACGATGAAAGCATTCAACATCGACCCCAATGAATGGGAGAACCTTGCAAATGATCGAAGCAGATGGAGACAAAAATTGCGCAGTGGCACGCTCGCAATAGACTTCAAGGCAAAAGAAACATACCTGACAAAACGACAGAGGCGGAATGAAAACACTCGCCAAAGTGAACCCAAAAGACTGACCTGCAATCACTGCCATCGCACTCTCGGGTCAAACATAGGTAGAATAAGCCACGAGAGAAGCTGTCAGTCAAAGTGAAAGTGAATATTCTAGCTGCTAAGACCGTCTGTAAAGACGCTAAAGGCCATATTTGGGATTGAAGCCTTAAAGTTAAAATGGTATTTACACTGGATTGAAGAAAAATGGAAGGCGATGAACTATGAACGGATCGAAATTGAAACTTTTGTAAATTAAGAGATGCCTCTAGATCTAGATGTAAAATTTTGGTGTAATGAGCTTTAAAATGCAACCTATGGTATAGAATTTTTCTTTAAAAAAGGAAAGGTTAAAACTTAAGACAAACTGGCTAAGATGCTTGCTGCGTTGCCTTCCAGTAGATCTAGAGTCTAGATCTAGGCCTACTTTCACTTTCAGTTAAATCAATCGGGACAACAGGCATTTTGTAGAGTATCTCATTGTGAGAGCAGGCCTAGTAAAAAGTAGTAGATCTAGATATCTAGATCTAGATCTTAGATCTAAATAGATCTAGATATATCTAGATCTAGTCTAGACGTATGGTCTGAGAACATGAATTTGAAAAAAAAATAATTTTTGAGACAATGTACACGCAGCAACTTCACCTTACAGCAGCACGATTCTGCGGATGCTTTTGACTACTAACAGCCGGTATGATCATAAGCTGTGCTGTGTGCTCTCTACAGAGATCTCGGCCTATATTATATGTACACAAGTGAACGGCTGTCTATAACATAACTCGGTGCTATTTTGTGTTCAACTCATCAAAGAGGTAGTATTTCCATATGGCCGCCCTTATCCGTCAACATTATCGACGGATACTGCCCAGGTTTATCCGTCAACATTATCGACGGATACGGCAACACTATCGGCACTATTGACGAATGACAAACAACAACAACAACAAACAAACATGCAAACTGGATTTATTCCTAATGTTATTGGATTTAAAAAAATTACCAAATACATTGATTACTGATAAAAAGGACTTCTATAAGAAAAAAAAAAACTACACCCTACCCCGCTGAGAATCGAACCACTGTACCCCCGATTGGCAGGTAGATACAAAAAACAACAACTGAATTTCTTCCGTCATTGTTCTTGGATTTAAAAAAAAAATTGATGCCTAATAAAAAGACGTGACAAAAAAACAAAAAAAAGCTGGCGTGCTGAGAATTGAACCACTGCCATTTGATTGACGGGCAGAGATGCTAACAGCTACGCTATTGAGAACCCTGACTACTTGTGAGAAAAGTCTTACTAAATAAGTATGACCAAACCAAGAAACCCATATCACCTGAACCTTCGTGTCATCACACTGATACACGGAATCTATTCCGCCCACACGCAGCTCAAATGCCAAACGGGGGGCCGGGACCGCATTTATCTGCTAGTACCAAATTCCAAGTCTGTCCAATTTCAATATAGTTTGTCAACACTCGCCCAATATATGAACATTGATCGCGTCGGGATGTAGGCTCGTACGGAACAAGGGGGGAAGACGGAGAAAGGGTTCAAATCAGGGGAGATGACTCGCAAATACAGAATTTATGTTGACGGATAAAAAAAATCCTAGGGAAAATTTTATCCGTCGATATCGACGGATAAACACTTCGTTTCCATATACGGCAGCCTTATAGTAAAAACTCGTCATTGTCTATATATCCGGTACGTGGATCAAGTTTTTTTTCCCTGTTGCTGAAATAGGTTGCTTCATGCGTGCCAATTTACGTTACTTCAACTGTTGCTTGATAATAAGTTACATGAAAATCGTTCACTCTGCTGAACTCTTTAGAAGATTAATAATGATGAACATTATGAAAAAGCCATGACAATAATCATCAACTCGTTTCCCGACAGTCAAAATTGGGCAAAAAAGGAAAGGTTGTAGGGCCTATGTTGCGAAACCCTGCATGAGAAATAAAACCCAAACAATACAAAGCAAACTAAAGAGAAGACAGAAAATACACAAAATTTTCGGCTCTCGCCTTTTTCAAGTGAAAAAAAAACCCGAACAATAAAAGACTTCAACAAGAATGAAGCTAAACAGTTTACTTAGCTGCGAGTTCTTGCTTCGTTAGCAGCACCAAAGCACGTCCGTCCGCCAAATGCATGGAAGCTCGAAGTGCTTGGTGCTGCTAACGAAGCAAGAACTCGCAGCTAAGTAAACTGTTTAGCTTCGTTCCTGTTGAACTCTTTTATTGTTTGGGTTTTTTTTTCACTTGAAAAAGGCGAGAGCCGAACATTTTGTGTATTTTCTGTCTTCTCTTTAGTTTGCTTTGTATTGTTTGGGTTTTATTTCTCACGCAGGGTTTCGCAACATACAACCTTTACTTTTTGCCCAATTTTGACTCTGCTTATAGCCCTGCTGCGACCCCACAGTTTTTCTGTGGTTTTTATGATATTTCGTTTCCCGACAGACATACCCAGGATTCACAATATCATAAAAACCACAGAAAAACTGTGGGGTCGCATCAGGGCTATAAGCAAAGTCAAAATTGGGCAAAAAGAAAAGGTTGCATGTTGCGAAACCCTTCTTGAGAAGTAAAACCCAAACAATACAAAACAAACTGAAGAGAAGACAGAGCAGGATTCACAATGTCCGGAGACGGATCAAATATGCTCAATGTGTTATTATTGTGGATGAAGTCTGGCTGATGTAACCTGGCAGTTTGGGCTATGTGTGTGTGTTTTAGATTTATAAACCACAGAGTTTATGTACCGGCTTATATTTACACTATTTTAGTACATTAGCTTAGTAGCCGGGGTATCGTGGCGTTGTTCAGGGTATACATAGCCGTTATTTCTTTGTTTATCTACACCCCCCCCCCCCAATCAGAAAAAAAAAATTACTTAACTTCTCGTTGCATGCCGTTCTGTGTAATGTTTTCGTGTTGCTGTTAGTTTTATCCAGTACCGTAGCCATTAGGCTACCTACTTCCCTTTAATAAGACGTGCACTCTCTTGTGATTTATCACTGTCGGCTGTAGACTACTTGCCATTATACTTTACTTATTGTGCAACCTTTATCACAAATACATTATACAGGACCTCTATGCGCTCATTAATTATTTCGTTCATAATTTTTGTGATAATAACCTCAGCGGGGTAACTTGACAGTACGTGTTTCATATGTGTGGAATAGGTCAATGCCCCAACATCAATGCACCGATCCAAAAAAAAAGAAGGAAAAGAAGTAGCCTATAGTTCTGCCATATATAGGCCTACGGTCTCTGGTTCTACTGTATGGACAATATAAAAAAAATAAAAAATCTCAAGGTCACACCTGACGTAAATGTGCCCGGTTGTCATTTTGCGATATTTAAATGTGATAGTGCTTGAGAACGTAACATGTTCGATGAATATCAAAAATAAGTAATGAAATAATCACATTCGTATTACAAAAATTAGCATCTCTGAATGTGTAGAATATTTTATGTGACCACTAACCTTATGTATTTTCAATGCCACCAGAGTGTTACCGTCTCGAGGACTTAAAACAATAATTTGATATTCATCAAGGAAGAATATCTGGCATACCAATGAAGGTTGTGCATATTCAGTGATAGGATCGTGTAGTCTGTTAGATTCGGTTGTTTTAGGTAGTAGTACCAGTAGATGTTTTGTGTCATTTTCAGCATTTCTGTTTCGAAACATTCCCAACCGAGAATGTAATTTATTCGCTTGAAATCCCGGTTGTGACACCCAGCTGTTGGAAACTGTCGAAATGTTAAATTCTACACTGAGATCATTTACGTTACGACCTATCAAAAGCATAAAATCAACTTCTGTGCCGGTTTCACGAGGGCACAACGTGAATGCTCTCATCGGCCTATCTGCAGTTCCAGGCCATGGCAGATGTCACTCCTTTATGCAACTCTTTCATAAACTGCGGCTTGCTCATGGACCAGATCCAGTGGAATCACCACGGCTTACACCACACATGGTTACATCAATACTGCGGATGAATGAAAAGGCAACCACAAACCCAGGAGGAGTGGTCAAAGAAGTGCAGTGCAATCAGTTACCGGTAGGTTCCATGTTACAATGTCAGATTAGATCAGATTCTGGAAGAATTACTGAATTTTACTGTCCGGTTTAGGGGCATGGACAGTCATTGTCACGAGTGGAGTGAGTGCAATTAAGGGGATTGCTACAGAGCGGGTGTAGAGTAAGAAAGGCTCACAGTAGACAGCAAGTTAAGCGTGCTGTTGTGAGTAGTGGGGGGGGGGTCTGAAGGAGGCGAAAGCGCTGTATAACTATCACTGCAAGTTAGAAGGTCCTAGGGAGCGGATCTGTGAATAATAGCCCATCGGGCAGAGATAAAAGGAAGCAGTCGAGAAGACTAGTGAGAGTCTTTCCAGTTATGACTGGTATGTAGAATGTTGATTGATTATTATGATTGATGTATTATATTATATTCGTCTATTACCATGATGTGAATAAGTATATGTGAGGAATGTGGAAGTCCTTGATATTGGATATAGCAATGTGCGCCATGAGCGATAGATGAAAGTGAGTTCATGGATTTGTAGCGCGAGTGAGTAGTGTGTACTCCGATGGAGGTGTGTTACCGTAAGATGTGTGGTGAGTGAAAGGTGAACTAGTGTGTGTACGCTTCATGGGTTGTAAGGAGAGGTGGAGTGAATAGAAATGGTAGGGTATTATACCAATGTAATGTTATTCTTGTAGGTGTCGGGGACGGGCCGCAGAGCCACCTCGATGAGCACAGGGGATAGGCCAGCATAGGGCCGGAGGCCACACATAGGCCAGAAGTGAGGCTGTCAGTGCAGGACAGTAGAGGCACATAAAGTCGTGGCAGTCAGGCCACGGACAGGGACGTAGATATGAGAGTGAATGAGATACTATATTGTTGCCATGTTGATAGGCTAGTGAACTGATATTATGTTGTTGCCATGTTGATGGCTATGGAAATAATAATGTGTTATTGCCCTGCGGAGGTGCTAGGGGAGTGCTAAGGTGTATGACAATAGGAAGGTGATATTGAGAGACTGCGGTGCCAGTGAATCATTAATGTACTATTAAGACCCTGAGGGGAGAGGCTGAGGCCGAAGTGCCTTTAGGAGTAACTACCGGATTGTGGATCCGAGGGAGCGTGTGTGTGAGAATAAGGCCGTTGTACGGCAGTCATTTCAATAATATAATATATGTAATTGCGCTATTATATGTACAATTATGTTTAATAAATGTGTGAGTCTGATGCATTGTTCTGTTAAGTGTTAACTTGTTTGTTCGTGATTGTTGTCCTGTCATAACTTATTACATCTCCCAGTCTGGGATTTGTGACA
Source organism: Onchidella celtica (assembly GCA_963931925.1). Lineage (NCBI taxonomy): Eukaryota > Metazoa > Mollusca > Gastropoda > Systellommatophora > Onchidiidae > Onchidella > Onchidella celtica. The sequence continues at coordinate 21,852,407 of OZ007574.1, read as the reverse complement.
GTCATGAGGGACAGGCTCAGGGTTTTGAGTTCTCAACTGATCGCGGCGACGGGCGCAAAACCAAGGGGGGTAGGGCGCTTGTGGGTCAAGCCAACCGTGCAGAGTAAAAGGCGTGTTTTCACATTCTAGGCCACTGTCCTCTCTGACAATTCCCGTTTTATTCCTCACTAGGCCTATATGATATCCGCTTCCAAATCAAACTCAAAGGCATTATGAGAAGAACATTGACGAAATATTATAATTTATAAATAGCACAGAAAAACTGTGGGGTTCGCAGTAAGGCTTAAAGCAGTGTCAAAAACTGGCAAAAAGAAAAAGTTGTAGGACTATGGCTAACGTCACTAAGTGGCAAACCCTCACTTAAGATATAATATGTAGGCCTATACCCGAAACGATACGTACAATAAAACGCAAAGAGAAAGGGGAAGGAGTCCCGTACTCGAGCGCCAAAGACCAGAAACTAACTAAAAGAGATGATACATAGCTACCCCGGGGGCTTTCCCTGATATGTCAATCTGACTACTGCCCAGACGAACATCGGCCTACGGCCTCGATGATACAAACTGACTAGACCCTCACGTCGTTACTTATCAATCTGACAATCTGTCAAAGTGGCGCTCGAGTAAGGTACTCCTCCCGTGAAAGGGAAGACAGAAGATGTACCATGGTACCAATATTTTGGTTAAAACCTTTCTGAAGGAAAAAAATTTTTAAAAATAGAAAAATGGAAACTTGAACAGAATACAGATAAAACGGGAGGAGTACCTTACTCGAGCGCCACTTTTTGATAAAAAACCCTATATATTTTTTCGGTACTTATTAATTTTGTTAGTTTATCCAATTGTCATTGGAAAAAAAGCAATGTTGGGGGCGTGAGGGTCTAGTCAGTTTGTATCAATGGGCGGTAGTCAGATTGACTACTCAGGCGAAAAGGGGCTGGGGTAGTTGTGTTAGTTTCTGGTCTTTGGCGCTCGAGTACGGAATTCCGATAAAACAGTTGAACAATAAAAAAAAATCTAGAATATAATCTATACTATATTGTGGACTTGAGATTTTTCGTTGCAAAAGGCTCCTGAACCATTCAACACTCAGACTTCAAATTTTATATGGTACACCAGAATGGATGTAAGAGTGCACAGTTTTTAATAGAAGTCTCGAATCGATGTTTTTTTTATTGGAAATTTATTGTTTCGCCATCATTTAAATCTATTTCGAGCCGTGGTTCGCCATTTTAAGGTTTCGTTATCACTTCCTGCGATGTGTTCACTATCAAACACACTAACCCGTGCGCAAATCATGCTGTTGTACGGGATGCGCAGGTTGTCAACTCACAAAGGCAGAGCAGTAAGACTTATTTAAAAACAAACGAACAAAAATAAAAATAATAAACAAATAGGAACAGGCAAGATGAAGCAGGTCCATAATAATCACCCAGAACTGAAACCAATATTCAAACCGATTTATCCCGGGCAGGGCCGGGGACCTCAGCTAGTATGAAATATTAATAGAAGGCCATGCTTTTTCGCAGATGGATTTTTGGTTTTGTGATTTTTAGTTAGGAAGAGCTCTTTCAGATCACAATTCTGGTTCGTTTTGTTGAATAATTAGGCTCCTCATTCGGTAAGATGGCTCGATTTGGAATAACTCATGGTGTTTCTTACAGTAATGATGCACCAGGTCATCTGTTTTTAGTGATACTTATCGATTATCGTGTCCTCTGTGGCATATGTGACTGTGCATAGTAATGCTTTTAATCAAGTTCCCCAGTGGCATGCTAATACTTAATTTTAATACTAATAGTAATAAACTAATAAGGAAGCTCGCCTGCCAAGTCGGTCAGGGGGGTTCGAATCTCCACAAGAGCTGACTTTTTTTTTCTGCATTTTCCACCATTGATCATCGCTGCTCTGCTCCAGAGTATCAAATTGTGACTATGGTGGGTTTTTTTTAGATGAATTATTAGTCAATTTTAACAGGTGTGAAATCACAGAGAAAAAGTCAGACAGAGCAAATAAAAATGAACTTCCATGCAAACAAAAAAGTAATAAAACAAAACATGACTACTGGGTGAAGCAGAAGACCCCCCAAAATATATTTTCATTGAATACAGGATCTATCGAAGTTACCGTAGAGAGAGATGAAATTAATTTTCAGTTCACACCGACTAAAGAAATCATTTACATGTCTAAAATTTGATTTACATTTTTATTTCTGCTTAGCGACTGTTTTGTTCAGTGAACAAGAATAAATAAAAAGGCGTTTGCAGACAACTACGGATAAGATCTGGATCTTATTCGCAGATCTATACGGTCAGAATCTTATTTGCAGGAGGATTTTTGGTTTTGTGATTTTTATTTAAGAAGAGCTCCTTTAGATAACAATTCTAGCTTGTTTTGTTGAATAATTAGACTCTTCACTCAGCAGGATGGCTGGTTTCAGAGTAGTGCATGGTGTTTCTTACAGTAATGATGCACCAGGTTGTCTTTTTTTTTAGCGATACTTGTCAGTTATCATGTCCTCAGTAGCATTAGAGAGACCCTGCTTGATAACACTTTTACTCAGGTTCCCTGGTGGCATGCTAAATAAACTCTCCAGTTGGAAGGGGGGGGGGGTTGAATCTCTGCAAGAGCTGACTTTTTTTTGGGGGGTTACTTTTCTTTTTTTACTTGAATTATCAGCCAATTTTGTCAGGTGTGAAATCACAGAGAAAGTTAGACAGAGCAGATAAAAATGAACTATTAAACTTCCATGCAAACAAAACATGACAAAAAGCTCAAAGCAGAAGACCCCCAAAATATATTTTCAGTAAATACAGGATAGATTTAAATTACGACAGAGAGAGATGAAATTTTCAATTCACACTGGCTAAAAGAAATCATTTACATGTTTAAAATTTGATTTACAATTTTATTTCTAATTAACAGCTGCCTCATTTAGTGAAAAGGAAATAAAATGAACAGGAATAAATGAGAAGTAATCTAGAGTACAATAGAAATGATCAGTTTCCCCACGGCATCAATTTTGCAAAATCCTTCGAAAAATAAATGATTCCTAATTTAATGAGCAGTACTGGGTTTTTTAAAAAAAGTTCCGGCGTGGGATTGTACTCAATTGACAGATTGACTAAGATCGGGATCTTATTTGCAGACGTCTGGAAATAAGCACTTCATTAAAAGAATATTAAATCAATATGTCCACTTACCTGCGAGTCCTGACATGTAGATGATATCGGCCCACAACTGTATCAAATGGAATTATTTCCCCCCACAAGAAGATTTTTTGTTCAAGGTGAATAAATCATATTACTTGAGACTATCGAAGAAGGCCTCAGCTTGTTGCTGGTCCTTCTTCCTGAGACAGTTCGCATTTCGATCACACTGACATTCCGACAAGCACAATCACAAGCTGGTGTGACTCTGTCAGAGTCATACATCCAACAATGTTTACAATAGTTACATAACTTAGTTACTACTGATAGTTACTACTTCTTCGTCATGTTTTAGAATTTAGATTGGTGTAGATCATGATGAACCAGTCTAGTGACATAACAGGTGAGAGTGAGAGCAGCAGGAGGAGGTGAAAAAATTATTTTTTTATATTGTTGGGGTGTAATTACAGTATTTATATGCAAAGTTATTAATTGACTGATAATTGATATGACTGCAGCTGGAAGTCAGATCTTGAAGATCTGATAAGTAGTGATATTTCATGGGAAGAGTTCTGTACATCCTGACCATGGATACCCAAAATCTATTTCTAACCTTGTAATTTACTGTAACCCTAAACCTGATCTTATCCCTAACCTTGTCCCTGACCATTTCATGATTTCAACACTTAAACTAAAGGAGAGGGGGTTTTGTTTGTAATAGTATAGTAGTAAGATTATTCTTAAACACCATGACAGGCAGCCAATGAAATTCACACTCAACCAAGCACTAAAAACACCTCTCTGTTAAGATTATTGAATTCTGGGAAATGTTTCAAAGTGAAAAGAAAATTCCTTCAAATTTCATGCTGTTACTAACAGTGATGTGGAGTCGGAGTCGAGGAGTCGGTACATTTTGCTGGAGTCGGAGTCGAAAAGTATGTTCACCTGGAGTCGGAGTCGAAAAATTAATTTCGACTGGAGTCGGAGTCGAACCATAAAATAATTCATGTTAAAAAAGAAAGAAAATATTAATACACTTGTACCCATTTCAGAATTGCAAAAGGTTTAAAATTTAAATGATCTCCCCAATGAAGGCCACCTTCTAGTTACAACATTTTTGGTCTTGACAATTACTGTATTATAGTTAAAGTAACTATCCCGATTACAACTCTCCGAATCAAGTAAGACCTACCTCCCGATTAAGTTATTTTTCTTATTTATTTTTTAAATGATCTCCGAAGTAAGATGACCTCCCTTCCAATCTTTTTGTCTGACAATTTGGTTAGTCTTAATTGGGAGAATTTACTGTATATTGTATGTTATGTTTGGTCAATACATGTATTATGTGCGCCAATGTGCTAATACAACTGCAGTTTAAAAATTTTTTTATGCAATTATCATTAATATAATTTTTGCACAATTTAATACAATAACAGTTTTTGGATTAAATTAAATTTTGAACATGTCACCTGATATGTTGTTTTGGAGTGAATTTTTTGTTAATTGGAGTAAATTTTGCTATGTTGGGTGTATTGCCAGCATCATTCCACAATGACGTAAGTCAATGCTTTTATGTTTTTGACTTGTAACAACCAATGGTCCCACCAGGGCAGAAGGCATATTTTACGAATTTCCAAGTTGCTGAAATAACAAAAATCAGGCATAATCGACTTGTGCCATCGTGGAATACTGCTGACAACACTTAACCTGTACATCTAAAAATGTGAACATTATTTTTGTAGAATTGTGGGGGGAAAAAATGAAATATTTGATGTTTGTCTACCGGATAAAGTGATTTCAAAAACAATATTAAAAGTCTTGAGGCGGAGTCATACTTTTTCAAAGTCTGGAGTCGGAGTCGGACTTTTTTCAAAGTCTGGAGTCGGAGTCGGACTTATTTAAAGTCTGGAGTCGGAGTCGGACTTTTTTCAAAGCCCAGAGTCGGAGACAGAGCCCTGTTTTTTTAAAAGCCTGGAGTCGGAGTCGAAAATTTTTTTACCGACTCCACATCACTGGTTACTAAGTCAGTACATTGCATTATGGTATTCTATATGAGTGGATGGGCCATTGTCAGCATCCTTAGTTAGTCTGTCAATATTTTATATCTGTAAGAATAAATCTTTCTTAGACACTAATTGTATCAAGAATATCAATTAATTCATATTATGGACTAGATCAGAAACTTTTATCCTAATGCCTTTTAAGTTTTAGGCTGTAACAAGGATGAGGATCTGTTGCCCCTATTTTTTCAGTGACACACTGAATTGGTGAGCTTCCTTGTTTGTGGATGCTGTTCCCGAATCCCGATGTCTTTACTAATTACCAATAACAGAATGTGAAGTGACAAATGAAATTTTAAAATGTTGGTGGCTGTTTAAAAAGTTGATGACCATCTTCAATTGCAAAATGGCACAAGCTGTTAGTATTCAGAAACATGTTGGAAGCACAAATTTTTTTTTTAAATTTGTGTTGAAGGGTGAGATAAAACTGTTTTTATCATGATTGAAAAGTAAATTTGCATATAATCTACAATGCCTTTTTTAAAGAAGTTATTAGTCACACAAGTTTTATATCTTCCTCAGGCCAATAAACCCATAGAAGACCGTCACATAGAAGGTAAACTGGCAGGTACAAATAAATACTTGTTTGGTGTGTTTGATGGACACTCTGGGTGTGCATGTGCGCAGTCTCTCAAGGAGAGACTATTTCAGTATATAGCAGTGTCAATGGCAGACACTCGCAAGCTCAACCAGCTTTACCAGGATGGTATGAAAGCAGCGGATCTCTTGATTGAGTACTTGCCAACCTCAACTGTGGACGGTGTGAGTACAGATCTTGCAACAATTCACTGGCAGAGCTTGCTCCAGTTTGTCCAAGATTCCCAGGACATGTACAGTTTGGAAACAAATGTAAGCAATTATTAATCCTATCTTCAGTGTTTGAATATTTTCAATATTTAGGGACCTGCATAGTGTTCTCCACAGCAAAGGCTACAGAGACTTCAGTACAGGTTCAGTGAGTCACATTTCCACTATTCTTTGTCTTTGCGATAAATTTGGCAATTTTTGAGGAACTTCACCTTGATAAGAGAATTTGAAAACCTGCCACCCCCATGGTTGTTTTGGGAGGAGCAAAGTGATTTGACCATAATCAAGGCTGAACATAATGCGGGGCCTTGTGTAGTAGTGTAATCTCGCAAATCAACATCTGACATCCTTTTCAAACATTATTTATTTGCCTTCAAGGGTAACACTGTATGCATTTGAAGCTAAAAGTCCGCCTTGAAATAAAATTCATGGATGCTTTTGTGTGCACGTAAATTGACTCTGAGCTACATCTTATTTAAACTGCTGTCTGTGAGTGTGACATAGTTAAAACTAGATGAGGCATTTGTCATTTCCCAGCTTCCACTCTGTCTCCTTCAGGAATGGACGATTTATATCATATTGGAGATAAACATGAAACAGTGTGACGTTTTAAAGTTACCTTTTAGATAATGTGACTTAGATCTTTCACAAAAAAAGTCTATTTTTTGTTACACATGTATTATAAATGGACAGGGCTGTAAGTTTTTATGGTGTTTTTTTTTCTTTCTTTTATTATATGGACACTTTTGAAAGAGATGTCTAAATTGTTCTGACATAGTGCTTTATTGAATCATAGTGCTCAAACAATAGAAATAAAACCGAAAGGTATGCATGTTATTCATGAACATTATTTTTACTTGTCTTTTTGCTTGCTTATTCAGGTGGAAGAGGCTTTGACAAATGCATTTCTGCGTTTGGATCAGGACATTTCCACAGAAGCTAGTTTCCATCCTGGTGACGAGGGACTTACAGCTGACCTTGTTAACATTGCATTTTCAGGTGCTGTGGGCTGCGTGGCTTACATTGATGGACTGGATTTGTATGTGGCTAATGTTGGAGATAGTCAGGCTGTTATTGGAAGTCACTTAACAGAATCCGAAACATGGCATGCCACTAATGCTAGCCATAAACATGATGCTGAGAATGAGGGTGAGGTGAAACGTCTATTTTCACGCCATCCTAATGAGTCAAATAACATTCTCAAAGGTGGTAGACTTTTTGGAGAATTGATGCCACTTCGAGCTTTTGGTGATGTTCGTTATAAATGGGAGAAAAAAGACCTCATACATCTGAAAAACGTTGCTGCCCAGAGCAGGGGTCCTTTTCTCAGTTCATATAAAAATTTGAGCATCCCAAACAACTTTCGCACCCCACCATATTTAAATGCTGAACCTGAGATTGTCCACTACAGGCTGTCTCCAAGAGATAGATTCCTTATCTTGGCTTCCGATGGTTTGTGGGACTCTGATGGCATGACTGTTGATAAGGTTGTGTCACTCGTGGGACATTACACAGAAGGACAGCAAGTGCTTCTACACTTTCGTCCTCCTGAAGGTGCTCCACTAGGAGTAATCAATGAGTGTTTGCGCAAAAGAAAACAGAATTTGGCAAAACGGGCCCTTGACGATAATGTAACCACACACCTGCTTCGTCATGCCCTGGGTCTAGAACATGGTCAACTTTCTGCCCAGTTAACCTTACCGGAAAAATTAGTGCGTTATTATCGTGATGATATCACTATTACTGTCATCTACTTTGATCAGGACTATATTATGGATTATACCAGGCGGCACTGAAGGAATACGCAGCTGCAGCAGGAAATGGTTTCATTGCCCCCACAGGTGGAAGGCTTGAATAATCAGGAAATTTATTTCAAAAGTATTAAGTTTCATACACTGAAGCTTTAAAAAATGTTGCAGTCTGTTTTTTTCTCTTTTAGTTTTAATAACTACAAGAAGTCTGGGTCAGTCATCACAATATATTTAAATTTGTGCACATTGCATGCAGTGAATATTGTTGTTACTGGACTGGACCACTGTGTCAGTTGATACCGGTACTTGAAGTCGTTTGGCATTTGTAATTCACTTTTTGATTCCCGGAATTTCAGAATGGGTACCCTTTTAGGGGTCATTTATACACAAGTTTGATTATGTTAGTTTAATATCTGTGAAAGAATTTAAGGCATAAATTTAACAATGTGCAAAAATATAGTACATATAATTTCAGGGAAGCCTGAAAAAGAATCTGCCATTGCATTTGTAAAGTTTCCTTTGCTTTAAAATCCCAAATGATTATTATAATTTATAAATAAAGATTACTTGGATTTCCGGTGTTTAAATTTTATAATTTATAATGAAGGTGAAGACAAGGTGTTTGAAGACATCCAAGATTTCGCAAATAACACTATGAACAGTAGAATTTCAGCTTGGGCATTACTGGGGCATAGTGAAGAGTCCTGTCATGATCATACTTTACAAAATTATAATTCTAAAGGTGGAGTAGAGCATCTGCCTTTGGAACAAATGGTTGTTGGCGAAAGTAAGCCCAGAAAGTTTTGTATTGAACATTGATTAGTTTTCATTTTCAGCCATGTCGTTTCACAAGTTGTTTGGCGCTGATTTATTCATACAGAATAAAATGGTAACGTGAAGTTGAATTATAATCTTTGTTCTGGCCACATATATTGCGCCATAGTACAGTCATTTTGTTAGTGACCATTACATGAATAGAAGATACTGATTAAACATTATGTTATGAGTATTATTAATGTGAGAAAAAAACAACAACAACTCTGAGGCACACGTGCCAGGTGTTGTGGATAGGGGTCAAGCACAGGAGCTTAGATGCAGTATTAGGGGTTGAAGTTCCAAGCTCAATTGCTGGCAATATTCTTACCGTATTTTACAAAAACTCAACACAAATGTCTGGGGTCAAAAGACTGGGCACTGCCCAGTAGCCTCAAACCCATCCTTCCTGGTAGAAAACAAAATAGTATTTACATGCACATGATGTGGTCTACACAGAATCTGACCAATTACATGTATTGAGAATGGAGAGTTAAAGCATCACCTAAATGTGATGGAGTTAACTAAAGTTTCACTGCCGTTCAGAAAAACAAGAAAAGTAAGGTGTAAATGCCAAGAGCAGCGAACCTCCTAAAATAAAGACCTAAATACACTTGCACTACTAAGACATCAGGTGCTGCCACCGGCAGTTTGTTCACAGGCATTCTGAGTCTGACTAGTGTCTCTAGCAATGTGGGTCGTTAGGGTGGGAGTTTCAGGGAAGAAATGGATATATCCTATTTTGTGCAGCTGACATTGAGCAACCACGCCTGAGTCGTTTGGGAAGGATCTATATAACCTGCTGGCTGTTCTGATGAAGTTGTATTCGTGGAATCCAGCAAGATTTGGAAAACTTAGGACTGAGGTTTTGGGGGAGTTAGTAATAGTATTTAATGTCTTTTTTTTTTTTAAGCTCAGTGGCCTATGCTTGGAAATGGCAGACATTTCAAAGGAGAAATTTGCCTAGCTTTATAGATTGTCTGGAGCAAATAAAAAATAATTGTAATCAAGACAGCTAGGATTCAAAGAGTACTTATGGTAGTCCTATATATTTGGCCAGTTCTGTTTTCATTTGTTATGCTTACCATAACAGGATGTGTTGATCATTGAAGTCACCAGTATGCTCTCCTCTCTCTTGATATGGTGACTGTTATTAATATGTAACACGTGAGATAATGTCTGTTTTTTTTTTTGTTTTTTTAAGTGAAAAGCAGCATAAAATAGATAACAAAGGTATAGTTTCACATCACCCACATGAATTGAAGCTTCCAACGACAATGACAATTGACATAACATAATTCAAGCAGAAATGTATAGTAGTGCGAGAAACTCAAATGGACTTTTTACCCATGCATTGATCAGTACTGTATTTCTATTATTTTATATTGGGTGAGGTACCATTACCAGGGATAAACCAGTGCATGGGTTGAAAGTTCACGGGAAAAATTGGGGCCGTCGGGCCTCATGCCGGGAAAGCTTCTTGGTATTTCTTGTGTTTGTGGCATTGATCCGTGGGATTTTGTGTGGCATAAAAATATTGCAGGAAATTTTGAGTTGGCTAACTTTCACCCATGAACCAGTGTTCCCACCTTTCTCTTTCCTTCTCTCTGATCCAGACACTACAAGACAATTTCTCCTAATAATCCTACAGTGTTACTTCAGAATTCATGCGTAGCAGGGCACTATGCACCAACTGAACGCTTATCAAATCTCTCCATGCCATAGGGGGGTTATCAAAGGAAGCACAAAAAGAGGTCATTATAATTATAAATACATGCATTTTACAACTTTAAAAAAAATTGTCTGAAACTTGAGTAGGCACAGTACAAGAGAGACTGAGCTAAATTGGTTGATGTCTTAGGAAATTAATCTTGTAATTTTTGAAACTTGTCATTTAGGTTTAGAGCAAAAAAATGGCCGCCAGAATTGCACCATAATGAATAACACCTGCTACTATTTTTTTTTCATTATACCATTGTAATACATGTAATGCTTTTCATTTACATGTATTTTGAGCAGTTACTTAGTACTGGCATGAAAATATTTTCAGAGTTGTTTTGGTTTTATGCTTGCTTAAAATTTATTAAGTAGACCTACTAGTAGCAACAAATTAGTTTTGTTGTTGCTCAGCTGGGGTAGTTTTATGCTGGATAACGGCCAGAACTCTCAGGGGTCATGGACCTGTCATTACTTTTATTTTTGAAGCCGTCTAGAATCAAAGTGCAGTTCAGTATATTGTCATCTGAAAGAAAGTCCTTTTCATCTTCCTACTTTTTGAAGTCTTCTGATTCTCCATCTGTCCAGCTTTTAGTGTTAAAAGTTCATCAAATACGTAAAATGTGTTGAAATAATTCACTTCAGAAATTTAATACAAATGAAGGAAGCCATCTGCAAGTCAAGTATATGTAAATGAATGGTATAGGGCAAACGGCATAATAGTGGTTATTTCTCTGCACAGAGGTAAATCAAACTCTGGTAAATTGAAGTGTAATCTGTTTCCCGATGACTTCGGATTATGTGGGCTCCACTGTACTTCAAACAAAGAAGTAACCATATGATTATTGTTCAGTTTTCAGGCTTTAGCATAGTTAATTCACTTTGTTATATTTGCATTCCAAGCAAGTACCGGAAATAGAAGTACTGGTCTTAAGGTTAGGTTAAACTGGCAAATAGAATTCTTGGCATAAATGAACTGGAGATACCACAGTGAGTTAGATACAGGTTAGAAAAATTAATAAAGGATGGGGGCACAAAATAAACATCGTTAGGGGGGTGCCGAACCCCAAATATGCCACACAGTTGTGACAAGATATCTCAAAGAGTTACATAGGCATCATTTTGAAACTTAGCATCAGTGTAGACAGTAATACTACACAGACTTTAGACTATTTTCATGTAGATACTATTGCTACTTTTTTTTCTATGAAAATTTTTCCAAAATTTATGGGGGGTCAGGATACCAAAATATAGCTTACTCCAAAAGTTATGGGTCAATAACTTTAGAAATAGTCTATTGTCACCTGCATACCATCAAGAACTACTAGGCAAAGTTTCAAGCCAGTAGTTTAAGAAGTTTTTGAGATATCTTGTCATGTCTGCAGTCACTGTCCTGAAAATGGCAAAACTGAGAAATCTGCAAAAAAACAGAAAATCTATGCGAAAATATACATTTGCACTCACCCTAAAAATCAAAATAAAATACTTCTTGAAATTCTAGAACATTGTAAAACACACAGAAATGTGCAGAATTTAATAAAGTTTCATATTAGTGAAAAAATGAAAATGGCTTGGAGAACAACTTTTTCATGCTAGCCTATGGGGCCAGTTTAACCTAATCTGAAGTCCTAAGAAGAGGGATTTCATAAATTATTAATACATGTATTTTCTTTTTCTTGAGAGTTAGTTTAGTCAGCTTGTTTCATATATTTGTTGTTGTGACACTTTGTCATGGGGGGCGGGGAAACAAAAACAGTCAAGCTGTCATGTGAAATTTAGTATATTGTGTTAAGTCAGGAGTGGGGGTGAAATGTATGTTGTTGTATCTTTGTCACCAGATGTCATGTGTAATCAGGATATATGCACATGGTTTATCATGTGCTGATATTGATAATATTGGAATTGTTTCCAAAGTATTCCCTGGCTTAGATTTTAGTTCATATATACATAAAATTAAACCAAGTCTTAAAAAGCAGGACCAGTATCTTTCTTGTACGGAAGCTTGAAACATTATTTGCTGAATCATGATGTTCAACTGAATCATCAGTTTAAAAAAACAAAAGAAGAGGAGCTTTATCAGTGGCTACCAATATTTATTCAGTTGCAATAACAGATAATGGCAAACTTTGGTTTGATTTTATTTTTCTCACAATGTTTTGGCTTTTTTTTTTCTATTCTTTTATCGAGAGGCCATTCTGTCACATGTCATTGACAATACTCAGAATCTGAAAGAGATGACACACAATTAGGCTCTGTTGCTATTATTAGCTAATTTACTTATTGTTGTATGAGTTACTGATCTAGAGATGATTTTTTTGTAAACCATGGTAGACCCTTTCTGTAGGATTTACTCACAATACCTGAATGAATTCATTTTTCTTTTTTGAATCAGAAAAATCTTTAAAGATTTTTTTTTTGTCCTTTTAAAATCCGAATGAGAATGATAGCTCATTTGTTTTTCACCCATTATTTCCTACTACCTTTATTTTTAAAAATTTATTAATGCAGGCAGAGCAGACCCTTTATTACAAGTCATTCAAATACATGTACAATAATAATGTGCTGGCTTAAATGAGAGTGCATCCTCAACAGGTCGCTCTGATGTTCAGCAGACGGCGCTGTTAGTAGATGATTAACAAGTCCTATTGCATTAATGCAAACCTTTTGTGCTGGTTTACTCTCACTGTTGGCTGGAGGGAAATGGTCTGCATTGTGAAGTCATTACATGTGCAAACACCCGTGCATTGCAAATGAATTCTGTGTAAATAGGCAGTGTAGTGTAACAAACTCATGTTTTTGGTTGTATACATGTATAAATGTTTGTGACTTCTCAAGTATTGGGTCTCTGTATGTATATACGTTGTTTTTGTTTTTTTCAGATAACTTTATTTATTTAGGAGTTAGGCAGTTGCAAGAATGTTATGAGATTTAGAGTTGGAAAGAATGTTATAAAGATACTGAAGTTGATAGTTGGAGTGGATGTTTTCTCTTGATTTGATCACTCAAAACATTTTCTGCAGACTGAAGATACCAGCTCGCCTGATTGTCACGAGACATAACCCTCCTATTAATGTGAAAGGAAGAAATACTCCACCAAATAGGCCACAGCTTTGAACTGTTTTGAAATCTCTATTTCTTGAAAACTTCAGTAAGAGTATAGACGTTGTATTATATGGTGAGTAGTGTTATAGTGGTGCAAATGGTGCAGTTTAAGAATTTCTTTCACTGCAGTAATAATGTCTAAGATTGTAAATTATTTTGTACCAAATGTGACCACTAATAGTAAAAGAAAATAGTTCATGGAGCAAAATTAGTCAACATCATCTTTGTCTTGATGGGATCATTCCTATTTTTCCAGTAATTCTCTTAAATTCTTTTGTTTTCCTTATTGAGGGGTTGTTCTGAAGTTAAATGTTAATGGTGAAACACCAGAAAAGGCAGTAATCTGATTTTAATTAACAGTGTTAGAAAGTTTAGGTGAGCATTGGTGATTGGGGTACAATTTTTTAGTTTGTGTGTATATATATATGGGGATATGGTGATTTGAAATTCAATCAAGCTTTCCTCATTTTTATTTTATGATTATGCATAGTGTATAAACAGTGTAAATAAGCGTTCATATTTAATGTGCCTGTGCTGTGTTGAAGAAACAGCAGGTACAAATGAAGAAACAGGAGGTACAAATGAGTATAGTTTGCCACCACGTCTGTCTTTCATTGTATTTGTAGACAAAGGCAAAGGATGTGTACAGATGTGTAAATTGTTCTTATTTTCTATACAGATTCAACTTTGCTGAATGCTTTGCTACAGTTGGTTCTCTTTTATTTGTCCCGTCACCTTTTTCCCATTAGGATAGTACAAGATGATTTCATGGGTGCTTTAACAGCCAAATGGAACAAAAATTGTCAATAGTTGGATTAGCAGAGTGTTACACAAGCTTCACCATTTTAGAGCAGTTGAATGTCTTATCTGGCAAAGATTCTCGGCTTTTTATTTAATGAAGATGTTCAAATTGGGCGTGTGGGCGCATTTAGTTGTAAAAACATTTGAAGATTTATTCAGCCAGATTATTGTCTTGACACTATTAGGTTCAAACAAAAGGTGACCCTTCTTTTCAGTGTTTGAAAAACTGGAGCCAAATAAAAGTGATGCATCAAAAGCGGAGTGGTTTCAATTTTTTTTGTTCGTCTCTTAAGCCCCCCATACACGTTCAAGCCCGGCTCACAGCCTCGCCTAAATCCGGGCTTCACGAACAGATTTTAATTCGAACCTTGCACACACACATTGCGGCCAGGCTCTATGAAATTTTTCCCACCACTACGAGAACTGATTGCACACAGAGGTGCGGAAACAGAATGGATGTTTCATTGACACACAAAACGCTTGAAAACAGTGCCCTCGACTCCTGTGTACATAGTTTAATCACTTCATTTTGGACCATAGCCCATTCACAATGTCTCACAACGAACATCAGGCTCTGTGTTGAATCATAATGTATTCAGTCATCCGGAAACTGATATTGAGCATCAAAAAATGATACTGCGTCAAACAGTGGCTGTTGGATCGATCGACTCACACTCACATCAATTTATTGAATAAGTTGAGATTTTATCCAAGTGATTTTCGTAATTATTTGCAAATGGACGAGGACGCGTATTTAAAACTCGTGAAACTTGTAACACCGATGATCAAGAGGGAAAATACAGTGATGAGAACAGCAGTGTCCCCCCATGAACGGCTGACAGCAACCTCGAGGTTTTTGGTCACAGGAAGGTCATATGAAGACGTGAAATTTTTAACCTGCATCTCACCTGAAGCTTTAGGTGGACTGACACCAGATTTGAGGTCTTTATTTTAGGAGGTTCGCTGCCCTTGGCATTTACACCTCACTTTACTTGTTTTATTATTTCTTGTTCTGGCGTGGGGGGGGGGGGGGGGGGGGGAGACGATATGGATAAATTTTAATCTATTAATTTCAATTTTGCCCGGGCAGCGGCCTTTCGGCCTGCTCTTTACGATTTCCAACTGCCAAGGTATCTTTAACGTGCGCAACGTGCACACGGGCCCTCCGAATTTTTTCGTCCTTATCCGAGAAGACTAGGTACTCGATCCTACCCCCCAATAGGACCAGGGACTTGAAAATATGAGAAAAATCCAAATTCCAAGAACTACTCGATCCTACCCCCCAATAGGACCAGGGACTTGAAAATATGAGAAAAATCCACTTTCCAACATACCTGCACTGCCCGGGTTTAGAACCCGGGACCCTTGGCATGAGAGGCGAGCACCTTGCCTCTAGACCACCTTGTCCCCGTGGACTGACACCAGAAACATGCAGGGCAATTTATACTTGCCTTGCAAAGTACACTGGATTTTTGGTTTAACCTCACTTTCAACACAAGTTGGTTATTTAAGTAACGTTGCTGATTTGGACCATTTTACGAGCATGTGCCGCCACACAGGGATACAAAGTGTAGCACAACTCACATATCCCTCCCAATCACAGTATACAGGCACAGATACGACCAATCCCTGCACTTTGATGACGAGGCGAGACAAGCCACTGGATTACCAGTTTTGAAGCCTTAGGTGTGACCCGACCGTGGTTCGAACCTCCCAACCTCCCGTTTCCTGTATATCGGTTCTAACCGTTGGACCATCTAGCCTAACAGTCCCCAACCTTTTTTGTCCCAGGGACCGGTTTCATGCATGAAATTTTTCTGCGGATTGGGTAGACACTAATGATAGAAAAATAACTATAATTTTAATCACATTTTTTTTCTTTGCACCCTGATAGCCTACCAAATGATCTATGGACCGGTGGTACCGGTCCAAGGACAGAGTTGGGGACCCCTGATCTAGCCGGTGGAGTATATTATATCTATCAGCTATATTTCATTGGTGCCTTTAGTTTCTGGGTTTTTTTAAGTGAGACAGGACAAGATTTTTAAAAATCACACTTTATTGATCGGATTGAATCGTTCACTTAACAAAGCCGCTGACTTATTAACGCATAAAATTATCGATACATGTCATATGTATGTTGCGAAGATTATATATGACTAATGAGTAGAATGAAAAGGTAACAACAATACAATGAGTTGACTTTCGTTATCAGCACGACTTCACGGTTGTTTTTGCGGGGACGCGCAGGTTGAGAGAGAGAGAAAAAATCGTTCTCTATCTCCCTTTCCAACTCTCTTTTTATCCCCACCAAACACACACATACAGAGCGAGAGAGAGAGGGGGGGGGGGTGCGAGAATTGATGAAAAGTCAGTAATTTATAAAAACCGTTCTATCCATCGTATGAGAATGGTGTTTGGCATCAAATTGATGGTAAATTTACTGCTTTTCCCGATTTTGTCATCAAAATGGCCAAAAGAAGATTTTCATGTTTGTTTATTTTTGAGTTTACTGTGTTAAGCCATTGGCTATAGATAATTTTTCAGGCGCCTCCTGATATTTTGGCTTAAGTCCTGACCCGGAGCCCGGCTGTATGATATTGCCCACACATGTTCAGTTTTTTATAAGTTTTATAGAATCTGGGTGAGGCTGTAAGCCGGGCTTGAACGTGTATGGGGGGCTTTACAGCCCAGTACATATTATATTTACTAACACATATATCACATCGGACATACTCAGCCTTTCAACATTAGCAGATTAGAATCAAAGGACAAATAAAATATCTGATGCTAAAAGCAAAAATGCAACAATGAGCCTGGTTCGGGACAGGTGAAGTTTTCTCTTATAATTTACTGAATTCCTTCAAGGAAGACTTTGAAGTCTGCTAGAAACTTAAATCCTCATTTAAGTCACTCATTGGCCATGAACATGCTTATGTTTCAATCACAGATTACCCTAAAAAATCATCATGTGGACCTTTGTTACTCAAAGCACTTCACTAAATTGTGTCAGCACCAGATCCAGAATGTCCTTTCAAGGCTTAGCTCTGGGAGCAGAAAATAACCCATCAAATTGTGTGTAACCAATTTCAGTTGTCAGTGTCACAATGCAGTGCACTTCAAGTTTATTCAAAGTATGAAACTTGTTTAACTGATAGTGATATAAATGAAGCACCATTCCTCAGGGTAACAGTTTATGGGGACACTGATTGAGCTTGAAGACATTCTTCATTGGCGACTGGTTGTTGAGCTTAAAAACATTTCTCATGATTGGATTTTGAAGAAACATTTCTATACTGTATAAGACCTGTCTTGATCAGACTAATACATGTACATAGCACAAATTGAATGGATAGCACAGACAATAAAATATACATCAACATCAGTATGGACTATGAAAGTTATCCCCATTACATCGTACTTATCAAAAAGTATCATACTTTTGTATGGATATATCAAGTAAACATCAAAAATCCAAATGCACAAGTGACTTCAGCCTTGGAGCAAAATAAATGCTTGTAACATGTCAGTTGAGGGGTATATTTTGTTGCATTAGAGAGAAAGGATTAAACATTATGTCTAACCTTCATAACTAATATTTTGTAATTTAGATATTTGGCTTAACTATGAATAAAACGTGAATTTTTAATCTTTCTACATGGCATCGTATAACTTAATTTTCTCCATTTTGGGCAGAATTTCCAACAAAAATCAGTGATACTCATGCACTGGTAAATGAGCCATGATTTAGTGGAATATCACCAGAGTGGTGTGCGTCTACTGATAATGTCCGCAATACAAGAGAAATACTTCAGAATGTGATCTTTCCTCCTTTCTCAGTTGTATGTACATGTACTTACTAGTCCGTTGATACATGTGAATAAAATACATTAATTTGAACATCAACTATCTAAAATCACAGTTTGAACATCATTATGTCAAGAATAGGGACACAGCTGTATAAACTGATTACCACGGGGACATCTGCAAAAACATTCCCTGGCGTAAAGGTTTATGAAAATGCACGCATAAAAAGTCTAGTGAAGATTGTCCAGAGAAAGGTGGCAGCTTCCAGTGTCATTTGAAGACCAGTCTGCCAGACCTGCATTAGTTCAAGGCATTTTGCTACTTCAACTTGACCACTCCACCCATCACAAACACAGCAGTTTTACAAATAAACAACATTTGATTCAATATAGAATATATAGTTTCTGAGAAAGTACATGACCTGCACCTCTCCATGGCTTATGAAATTTTGGAAACTGACCTTTTTAGGTTTTCATACTCAACAAAATTACATACCCGCAACCTGATATATTTTTCAAAATGTCCACTTGATGTTTTACATTTCAAACCTACGTACATGTTTATGATTCCAAGAAACTACTGGCAGGATCAGTTTCGTTCGTTCTCATGGAGAGCAAGGGCAATGGGCAATTTTTCTCCTGCTGGACCCTTGAACATAAACCTGAGAATGAGAGCCAAGCAAGAAAATTATAATTTTCCCAAATCAAAACTATCAATGTACAATAAAGACAGATACAGTGGAACTTGGTTTTAATGAGATGCAATGTTCTGCTAAAAAGTCTCGTCAATCCCGAGGTCTCACTATTCCAGTAAAAAGGGCAAATAATAGGGCTAGGAATATAAATGTACATTGTATCTTTTTTTTTTCGCATGGTCACCTCATCATGTCACTGATTTCAATATACAGACGACTCTACATAATATGAAGTCGCTTTACGTGATCTTTTTGTGCGATGTTTTTCTTTTATCCCTTTCCCAATGTCTCATTTCCAAGGGGAAAAAACGCTTAGCATGACATCTTGGAATCCTTCTTTACTCTTTGCGTGATCTCATTTTCAAGACCGATACTACTACTACTACGATAGAGGGGAAAAAAATGCTTAGCATGATTTTCCTAATCCGTGTCATGGTCAAATGCATGCCGTCATCTTTCGTAATCGCTGTTTCGCTACAGCTCGTACCTGCCATTGTTCTGTGTCAGCCTTGCCATGCTTACACCTGTTATGTCACCTACCCAGGGTGCGCCAGTGGCATCATACTTACGACTGGATGTGGTCGCTTTGTCCATGAGTGTAGGATTTTACAAATTTTATTCTGCTGGCATCACCGATTCCAAGCACCCATGCGAGCTCATATACATTGCCATGTGTTATTCATCAGGTGGATCTATAATGCAGTCTAATAATAGTAAATGATGCATCAGATGTCGTAAAATGCACACGGCCACTGAGTTTACTCGGGTCGGGCATTGAGAGCGAAGTTTACGATAGGGAGAAAGAGCAAACGGGTTACCCACGTGGAGGTATCGTAATATGCATGGCCACAATTTTTTTACTTTTAAAAAAAACATTACGCAGTAAAGATTCAATCTTATTCATGTGACATGGAGGGAAGACAGTCCTCACTCGGTCACTGCAGATGGGCGATGTTTATTGTATTAGTTTAGGCTCAGTGCTACATCACATGATGTGAGTGTGACTAGTGGGAGGGTGAAGAAGGGAGGGAGACTTGACTTTCTGATTATACAGTGGACATTGCTTAAGATGATGTCCAAGGGACATAAAGTTTAACATCATACTATCCGTTAAATCATCTTAAGCATTTATTGACTTATCTATCTTAAATAAACTATGCTGATAAAGGATGGAAGCAGTATTGTTATGTAGGTGACCTATGGTTGTTTTTTTCTAAGACGGGGGGTATTTTTTGTGTGTAGGCCTATGTGTATTAGGGTGTGTTTAGGGGATATTGTTTTTAAAAAAAAATATTCACCCAAAGCAATGGTGTCTGAACCAAAGGGCAAAAATTAGCACACAGTTAATATTACCTGTCAGTTAACTTAACATTATGTTGCTATATAACTGTCAGCATGCAAGATACGCCAACCAAACATACATAGCTTGCATTTCCTTATTTATTTAAATGTGAATATCATACAAGACCCTCCCTCTGGCCACACTCGCATCATGTAGCGCTGAGTCTAAACTAACACAGTGAACATCGCCCATCTGCGGTGACCGAGTGAGCATGGTATTTGACACCTTCGTGGACTTGCTGGCGCCGACAGTCTTTGCTCCGTGTCCCGTGAAAACGATTGAATCTCTATTGCGTACTTTAAAAAAAAAAAAAAAGGAAACGCATGTTGCGGTAGCGCCACGTGGGTAACCCTTTGCTCTTTCTCCCTATCGTAACCTCCGCTCTCAATGCCTGACCTGAGTAAAATCAGTGGCCCTGTGAATCTTATGACATCTAGTGCATCATTAACTATTACACTGCATTATCGGTCCACCTGATGAATAACACATGGCAACATATTTGAGCTCGCATGAGTGCGAGGGATCGGTGATGCCAGCAGAATAACATTTTTTTGTAAAATCCTACACTCATTGACAAAGCGATCACATCCAGTCCTACGCTGGGTAGGTGACATAACAGGTGTCAGCATGGCGAGGTGGGCACAGAACAATGGCAGGTATAAGCTGTAGCGAAACGACGATTACGAAAGATGACGGCGTGTGTTTTGATCATGACGCGGTTTAGGAAAATCATACTAAGCATGTTTTTTTCCTCTTTGGGACTTCAAAATGAGATCTTGTAAAGAGTAAAAACGGTTAGAAAGATGTCATACTAAGCGTTTTGTTACCACGGAAATGAGGCTTTGGGGAAGGGATAAAAGAAAAACATCATATAAAGAGAAGATCACATTAAGCGACTTCATTTTAAGTGGAGTCGACTGTACATTGAAATGCCAGGTTGGGCTGACCAGACTGCTTAAGAATTAACGTGAAAACTATCTTAAATAGGTTTTATTCAGCTCTGTCTAAACTGTTTTACATGGTCTTACAAAGTCAGGGGTCACATTTTATACACAAGAGTTGCATTTTTAACCTCATGTAGATGGGAGGCCTGGATCCAGCACTACAGGTATAGAGTCTCTTTGGGTTTAATGTCTTTAGTTGACTTTCAATTTTCATCTAGATGGATCTAGTTATGTATCAACTATTATTGCCCGTATTGGCTATAATGAAACAGAACATTCTCTTTCAAATTGTTTCATATACCATCACTTTGAATGAAGTTTTTTATACAGTAACCCTTCACACACCCTAATACACATAGCCCTACATACAAAAAAATCTCCCTCCCTCCTTTTACAGAAAAATAATAGTTTACCTATGCTCAACATGATTTGATGGATAGTGTGATGTTATTTACATGTATTATGTCCCCGCGACATCATGTTAAGCAATGTCGACTGTATAAGTTATCAAATTGATGGCAGATCTCAGACTTCAAATAAGTATGGATTCTATTGCCTTTGCGATGGTAGTCATGGGTTTACCACATCAGAATTAGATGCAAAATTTACAAAGATTTACCCAAAGGCTGATGTCGCAGGTGTCTCCTCAATGTTAAATTCCGCAACAGGCACACCTCTCCGGGCCACACTTGGTGCAAACATAGCAGCAGGGTAAACTACTGATGAAGTTCCCACCTAGGAGACAAATCAATCTATTATGGTAAGATAAAATTGCTGAATTTTCACGTTTCAATTTGTTCACCATATCAGTGCAATGTAACACAGCAGTGGATTATCTCATATTCACAACAGTTTATACAATTTACAGAAATTTTCAATCCAGTCTAAAAAATGTTCACAGGCATACACACTACACACTACTAATCTTCAACAAATGGTCACAAATGGAAGAGGCTTATTTTGTCATCTTGTCACTGAAGTTCTACTTCGACAGATCTTGGTGATTTTATGAATGCACTTCAGTTAGTTCAATCAAATTTTCCAAATTTATGGTTATTACAATACCATATGTAATGGTTATTACATACAATATACATGTATTGATATAATACACCCAAAAATGTTTATTAGAAAAACAATCTAAAGGAATCTTTTGTTGGACCAGTTATTTTCAATACTAATGTGAAATTGTACATGTACAATGATTTCATAAGAAATCCAACCTCACTGCAAAACAAGTTGTACATCCCCAATCACACTTTTTTTTACATAAGCAGCTCAGACCTGCAAGCAACACATTTGCTGGTCCCCCATCAACACACAACTGTGCAGCACTCCCTTCTTCTATTCTCACAATAGGCCTACCACTTCTCAGCATTTCCCTTACTCTCTACCCCACCCTGCCTGTCACATCACTGCCTAACCCGTTCCATGATGTGCTTATCCTATGTTATTTGGTCATGTGTGACTTGGTGGCACTCCACTGTTCCCTTCATGGTCCATGTGCAATCTACTTTGTGTGGTCTTGAAACTCATTATGCATGTTGACAAACATACAGGCCTACATGTGTATGTTAGTTTAGCACTTAGTTGGCAATTTGTCTGTTGTTCAGTGACTGCATGAATGCATCCTACTACTGTACTAGTGGGTTACCAATACATGTATGTTTTCGGCTGTTTGCAAAATTTTGCAATTTGAGTATATTTTTATGCACATTGCTTTATGCAGTGAAAGGAATTCACTGGACTATAGCTTTCATACATAAAGTTTTTCCCACATAATAGTAGTACATGTATATAACCTCATCCCAATCTGGCAGAAACTCCAAGTCAAAAATGCTGTTTTCCATTTCTAACATATCTGTTTTGATTCCAAGTGTGCATATTCCCTTAAAGCAAAATAATTTGGAATATTTCCAAATCTTTACTTCTGCATGCATTTATACATAAATCCAAGAGGTTTTATGGTCCACTATGCTTTGATGTAGATTAAAATCAGTATTATTATTTATTACTGTTATTACTATCACCATGAACCATTATATCTTAAACAGATAAAAACTATTAGCAACAGAAATGTTATTCAATCGCTAAACTGTTACAATTTCAAACCTAATTGGTCTTTCACAAAGGCAAAACTAAACAGCTCATCAACATTCAACTTTACTATTAGCGTAACAATCATTGCACAGGTTGTAATAAAGAAAACCGATACACTACTAACCACAAGGCAAAGATCACAGGCATCCAGCTCCTGTCTTGTTTTCCGCAAAACTTCACTGTCAAGACCCTCCCCGAACCAAACCACATGTGGCCGCAAAAGTCCTTTACAACTGTTCTTTTTACAGGACGGGAGTTGGTCAACTGGAATTTTAGCATCTTGAGCTTCAGGGTTGGGTTCTCTAAAAATAAAATTAAATGATCATGACCAGCTTTTCCGTTGATCATTCTGTCCAAAAAAAATGTATGCTTAAATTATTTGATTTTTCTTTATCATCCTGCTGCTTACTTTCTGTGTTCTTCATTCAACTCCATTAAAGCATTATACTAATTATTACATGTATTTGGATCACTAAAGGTTCTGTGCTGATAAACAACAGTCCAATTCATGGCACTTATCACTACTTGCACATAGAGGTAACTCTGGAGAGTGACTCACCCCTTCCCATTCAAAGCAGGGCATATGGGACTGTCGTAGTTCTTCGATACGTCTCCACATTTAGTGCAACGAGTTGTGAAAAGGTTTCCTGGAGGTGCCAAACAAAGTGATCAGTCCCCACTTCATCAAATCACAATTGTATAGTATCAGCTAAATAATTCAATTAGCAAAATAATTGTAGCCTAGATACATTATAAAATTACAAATTTTTCTTCCTTTTCATTACAACTTTGGCTAAAGATTTACATGTGTATATACTGTAATCCAACATTTTCTGCACACTAGAATTAACTTTAAACAAACTCCATTTCCAAGGCTATAAGAGCCATCTCTTAAATAAGTTTCCCTCATCCATAAATCTTAAAGTACGATGCCCCCAGCCACCATATTTGATGACATAATAGATCAACATCTGTTTCATCTCCACAGCAAATTTGCTTACAACATTCCAACAGGAAGCAGAATAATGATGTTTCAATTTGAGTTTTGTTATGTAAGCTGTCCAAGGACAGTGGCTGACCAAGTTACACAAAAATCTTTTTCACGACTGATGTGCATATGGTCATCAAATTTTCTGTTAGTGTTCTTTTGAATGAAACTGCCCCAGAGGTACATCATGGTCTTTGTAAAGTTCGGGTGATGCTTGCTCCATCAATAGAAGCTGTTATAAAATAGTTGAGGAAAATCCAAAATGAGAGATCTGGTATGGAGGACCAAGAGCATTCTGGACAACCTTCCAGTGCAGCGTGCAATGAAAGTGTTGCAAAAATAAGTGCTGCTGTTGACAAAGACAGATGGGGAACTTGCAGGGTGACCATTACAGAATTGCTTGTACAGGACAAACTGAGATCCGAGATTCAAAAGAAATGCAGTGGACTCATGAGGCTGGATTCATTCTTCATTAAATGGCAATGTGCCAGTCTATAAAGCAAGAGTGGCTACAGGTCTTCTGACAGTTATAATCTTGGGAACAGTTGAAGCATCCCCCATATTACCTTGATCTGACACCGTGCAAGTTTCACCTATTCCCTAAACTGAAAGTGACTTACTTGAATTCTTTGAACGGAAAGAAATACTTTGGGGCAACATTTTAAAGATGCAGAGCAGATTTCAAGAGGCAGTGAGAGATGAAGTCAGAGCTTTAGACAAAGTTGGTCTGGGAACTACATGTACAGTGAAGCCCGCATAATTCGAAGTCGCCGGGGGGGAAATGGATTATACTTTGATTTACGAAAGTTCGGTTTACCTTTGGGCAGAGAAATAACCATTATTTTGCAGTCTGCCCCATACCATACGTGTAATTATATCCCTTCGTCTTGCCCCCCCCCCCCCCCCATATACACACACAAAACGCAAAGGAACCTGTATGAGTCATGAGATCTTTCGATTATTTTTTTCTTTAGAAGTGACCCTACCGTAACGGTAAAACAAAAAAAGCAACATTGAATGGCCTAGACCTGGCACTACTGGCAGTTGCTGGTCAGCAAACTGTCTTTATCTTGGCCGCATGTATCGTGTGTGACGTCATCAATCGATAAAGACATTCTACCGTGTACGATGTTCAAATGCGAGACTGTAGGCCTACTGCGTTATCCCACCTTGCTATTAGTGGCGTGGAATTACTATTACGCAGCATAACAATGCCGTACTCGTCCCCCCCTCCTCATCGAGTGTAGTGTGGTGAATGTGTAAACACTGCAGCCACGTATTTGCAGTACTGAGGTGCTAAGAACCCCGTGAAAGTGAGGTCTTTGTTTCTCCAGGGCCTTACCATAACGTTTTACTTTTGAATACAGTCATGATTGTGATGCTTAGCGAGCATTACACAAGTGTGTATTAGAATGGCTCTATGTGAGCAAGGTGGGCAGACCACACGGCTCAACTGTGTGTAATTTATGTTCTACGGTATGCCGTGTCTTGGCTGTAGATCTACCTGTTGTGGTTACGTCAGCAATCGATTAATTCACTGGCCATAAATTAAAAATGCGAGCACCGTCTCGCGTACTGTATTGTTGGCTAATATCAATCATTGGTCATTGGGGCATAACCACGCTGCGTGCAGGGACCCCGACCCATACCACTGCCATCCTCCGCCGCATGTTTCTCGCTTGGTCGGGACAGACACGTAAGAGGAAGGCTCTGCAGCCTACCCATTGCATCATTTTTGGCACCTCTACCCTTAAACATTCCCCTCGATGGCTGGGGAGCGTGGAGTTGTTGAACAGGCCTGTGTCAGCGTGTTTGTGGAAACTGGTTTTCACGGCTACGGGGCTGGAAATCAGAAGTTACATTTACACTGAGTTGATTGAGGATGAGAGCCCTCGATCAACTCTATTTATCAGAATTGGGGCAGTTCGAACTCGAAATAGCAGTAAATTTTTAATAGAGATAAAGAAAGGGAAAAAACTTCATTTCAAAATCACTTCTATTTAACAGAAACTCGATTTACCAAAGTTCGGTTTACTTGGGCTCCACTGTACTTTCAGCTGCTAGGTACAATTGGAAAAGCATCTAGAGTCTGAGGGATCATGTGCCACATAATGCACTCTTTGAGAGGTGTGTGGAAAACAGAAACTTATTTGGAGATGGATCTCATATTTTATGACTAATTGTCTCAGTGTTTTTGTATTTATATTCAAATGACTTACTTACATCAATAATTTTGTTAAGGGTAAGAACAGTATCATTTTGAAATTCTTACCATGTAATTCCAGAATGTTTTCTGAACCTGCTCTCGCATGCAACTCATCAATATTCTGTGTAATAACCACCACACGTCGACCCTGGATTTTCAGTCTTTTCTCACATTCTGCAATGGCTATGTGTGCCTGGATAATGCATGACATGAAGTTCTTTTCAAATACTGTTGTTTAAATTCATTGTGCAATGTAGATCATCCTCATGGGTACATTGTCGTTGTTCATAAGGATCATGGTCAAAATGCAGAAATCGCTTTTCACTAATAAATTCTGGGAAATGATAAAATGCTCACCCTGTGGGCCAAAATAAAATCTGGAAATAAAAACCCAACTACAGTTAACTTCATTCACAAATATGTGAACTCCTATCTACACTAAAATGGCAATTTTATAAAATCAGTACATGCATGGTGTTTGCATATAATTATTATATTTATATCTTTCCATTAAACAAAAATTAACTGCCCGACGCATTATATTCTATTCACATTCTCTCCGTGGTAAAGCAGAAGTTAAATCAAACAGTGCAACTGATACAACTATTCAAATTTTGCAACTTCTGGCACAATCTATCAACCCCTGAAATGAAAACACCAACACCTGATGCTCAAACTCCACCCTGGGAGACATTTTCAGTAACTTGACGACTGCATTTTTCATAATTTTCTGTTTTAATCTGGGACCTTTTAAGAAGAACAATGTATAATTCATAGGGACATTTTTTGCGTGTTCGTTATGGGACAGATTTTTGTATTTTTTTCTTCTCTCTGAAAGGAGCAAAAATTTTTAACAGCAAAAATTTTTAACAGTCAGTTTTGGACATGAGTATATACGTACTGTAATTACTCTACACTTGGAAACTAAGTGTGTCATGGAAAAATTCCTACATGCACTTACTGGGTTTGGCATTTTGCTTGCCATCACCTCTCTTCTGTAATGGTAAAATTCCCACACAAGTGAAGGGTTGGATGCAAATGCGTCTGGTGATGCCAAATCCTAATTCAGAGAGAGCAAAATGACATTTTTGGATAAGGTTCATATCAAATTTTCATGAAATATCAAAGAAAAATGGTTGAATGCTCATGGTCTTATACAAACCATTGAAGGGTTTGAAACAAATGTTTTCATGAAACCAAATCCGTGGTTAACATGGATAATAACGACCCTAAGAAAAAAGGCACAAAAATTATGGCATACTGCTTGATGTAATACCACAACAGATTTTAACTGACGCCTGATTTCTGCATTGCAGCATGAATTTCTGCTTTGGCACACATGCCTGTGAGGTGTGGATATCTGATTCCAGCGGGAATAACTTTTTTGGGGCCAGTTGACTTAACAATACATTGATTGATAAATGATAGGAATCAGAATCCTAGCACACTGGGCATCCCCATAAGTGCTCCTTCCTCAGCTCAAAGATCCATTTGAGGGTTATTCTACTAATCGTCCCCGTGGCCAGCTGGCTCCATATATGTAGGGTTCATCCGGCCTTGTCACACATTCTTCCCTCCACCCACTTGCATCCTGCCTCAATCATTCTGGTTACGGGGGGCACCTCAGTGCCTTCATTTGCTCACAGTCAGTAGATCATCTGCGTGAGCTCATTCCTGTCATACTGCAGGTCTCCAAAGATAGCAGCGTTGCTGGCAAGTAGATAGGCCCAGGCAGTATATCCATGTGAGGGATAGGGTGAGGCCTTAGAGGATATCAAGCCATTTGCGCCAAAGCATGCTGCTTTCCACTTTCTGCAGCATGCTCTGCCATTCTGTGACAATGACGGAATGGTCTGTGCTAGGCTGCTGTGTCACAAGCCAGCGAAGTGCCTCAGTAACAGCCTCCACAACCATTCGCATGCTAGACACAGTGGCATGGTGTGCATCAGACTCCTTACCCACAAGTTGACCTTTCCAGTAAGTTGCAAAGCCCCATCCACTTTTGTTGTCGGATTTGACGCGTACATCTGTGAAGATGATGAAATCGCCTGGTGACGAGTTGTCATTTATTAGCTCCCCGACCTCAAACTCAGCGCCACCCAAATTCCACTCCCGAAATGCATGTCCCAGAGTGATTATCACCTTAATAAGGCTTCTGTCGTCTTGGCAAAGCTGAACCCATTCTTCTCCCTTATTGATGTCCTTGGTAATGCACACCAGACTGAGAGATTCTTCAGATACCGCCATCCAAGATTTCCCACGATTGATTCTTGCCTCCGTAGAGTACCCCAGGGCATCATGTTGAGGGTACTTTCTCATTCCAGCCACCCGAAGGTACATTCTCACCTGGGCGAATTTGTGCTCGCATCACCTCATGCTGCCCCGTTCCAATTCGCCATTCTGAGTCCATGAAAGTGTAAGGCATCCCATACCATAGACGACAGAGGAGAGGACCACTAGCTGAACCATACAAACAAAATGCTCTGCTGTATATTGGCATTAGCCACAACAATGACAGCGGTGATTCCTTTCCTGGCCTTCTGGACCACATTGTCGACATGTTTGCTGAAGGACAGTGTTCGAGCAAAGGTGATGCCCAGGTATTGAAGCCTGTGGCATCTTTCAATTACACTGCCATTGGCACCATCTTGGCCGTGACAGAAATGACATGGCCGACAAGCTACAAAAGACACTGCACAGAATCACTATTTGGTGCCAGGAGAGTAAGGCAACCATCAACTCTACAAGTACAAGATTTTGTGGTGCTCCCTAAACAACCATAAACGATACAAATTATAGTAAAGTTTCAGTGGTTTGCATTGTTGCAAACATCCT
Organism: Onchidella celtica; assembly: GCA_963931925.1. NCBI lineage: Eukaryota > Metazoa > Mollusca > Gastropoda > Systellommatophora > Onchidiidae > Onchidella > Onchidella celtica. Next base: position 21,823,293 of record OZ007574.1, on the reverse strand, counting down.
GCAAGTTCTCTAGCTAAATCCTATGAAGGACTGATCGAAATCATTACTTCAAACTGAAAATCTGCTTTATCATCCATGATTGTAGGTCAGACAAGAGATTGTTTTTTTGGGTTTTTTTTTTAACAGTAAGCTTTTACTTTAATTTTCGTGACCTCAGCAGATCTGACTGAAAGGCTAAAGTTTCACAAGCTGACATGGTCCGTGAATGTTTGGCTTTCAAAATACATGTAGACAGGCCAAACTGAATCTCTCTTAGCTAGGACACATGAACAGCTGACTTAACTCTTTCTGCTCCATGTTATCTACAACTTACGATCTCCCTTCTTGGATGCAACCTGCCCGCTGACTTATAAGGAGTGGATTATTTTGCACACCATTTTCCCCACCTGCGATTTGGAAACACACATGCAACATATGAATCTAAGTAAGATGATTCAAATGATTGAATATTATATAGATCACAAAATGCATGGGTGGATTCCATCCACAAGTGGCGGAAAATGTAAAGATCAATTAAGGTGCTTGTTACTGCAGTCAGGTTATGTGCACTTTGAACAAGCTGAGGTATCAACAGACAAAATCTACTTTTTGTTTAGCTAAAACTGACTATTTTGTACTCCAAGCTGATGTTTCAAGCTGTATTGGGCAGCACAGCTAATGTTTTCCACCTAGGTAAACGGTTGATATTATAATAATCACGACAATACAAACCTGTGCTTGCCATTTTCTCCAGAAGCCCCCAGCTCCTCTGAAAGTTGGCACACCACTCTCTGCACTGACTCCTGCTCCACTTAACACCACAATATGTTTGGCTTTACTGAAGCATTCTCTAAATTTGGTCATGTCAGAGCTTGGTCTTGATGATTGCTTTTAAAGAAGGCATAGACATGAAATTTGTAGCGCTTTATTATAATCAACTCAATCAGTCAAATTAAGTTCTCATGGAATATTTGAATGGACTCCTTGATTGTAGGATGCCCATACATCTATTATCTTTACAAAAATGAATAAAATTTTCAGCTAAAATCTTTGCACATTGTGAGATTCTATTTGACTAATGTCACTGTGAGTCACACTGAGCAACTCAGGAAGTTCAAATTTGTACCTGAAGTACTAACTATAATTTACCCACAGCAAACATTCCCATCCAACAACCCTACTGAAATCCAATGTGTAAGACTGGCATCGTTCCTATGTAGATCTGCTGAAATGCATGTCCAATTGTGCAAACATTGGTTTGATGTAGGAACTTGCCCTTAAGGTAATCTTACCGTACCAGACCTGTGGAAATCCTATGCAAATCTACTTCGGATGGATGTATGGATGTTGGCAAGATTATCATTTATAATTTAAATAGATCTACATGTATAATAGTAATTCCTGTGCTAGATTTTTTCATTAGCCATGTGAATGTTAAAGCCACCCCATAAATGGAATAGCCAAAAGAATCTCACAACAGTGAGGCGATCAGTCTAAACTTTAAATTACAGAACCAGGGCACAAAAAATTATATATTATATTTACTAAACAGAATGAATGGAAATTGTTATCATTTGAAGTTCAGTATAAATATAATTATATATAAGTACATTGTATAATTACAATACACTTTTAAAAAAACTACAAAACCCATTATATCTCTTCCTTGAGGAAATACAATTTTACAACTCTAAACTAAACAAACCATACCTTCCAATGTAGGTTCTTGAGTTCAATTTGACTAAAAATTTGACCTTTCAAAATAACTTGGAAAATGGTGCGCAATGTGCATATATATTAGTTATTACATTTTTTTTTCTATGCATACAAACTGGTTAATGTTGCAATCCTCTGCCTGTGTAGACATTATGCCACTTATTTGAGGTATGTTTAAGTCCATTTAACATAACAGAGGCATTGTTTCACACATACTACATGTGTCCAAATTACATATGTATAAACTTCACCATTTTATTTTGGCCTACCTCAGTCATGTTGAACTTGTTGCCTTCAAACAATCCTGTCTGCCTATGACCGAGAGCTGCAAGATAAGACACTAAAGTGAAGTTGGCCTTTCTGGCTATAGAACATATCCTGGTCACCATTGGGAATTTGCCAAAACATGCAGTGTCAATATAGTCCGGGTTTTGCTATGGCAATGTCATTTTGTGTCCTGTTTGTGTTGAAACTTCCGTGTTTGCAGTTCACTTCTTTCAATGCTTTACAAGTGAGACATGAAAAGAAGTGTAAACCAAAGATCAGGAGTGTAGAAATCGGGGAAAATGCAAATCCGACGACTACGGGGATGCAAATTGTTACAATTGTAAGGCAAAAGAAAAATGAAAACATTTGAAGTAGCGGTAGGCCTACCTAAAAAGCCCCACACTGGGCCTCTTAACAAAGTGCACATGTCAAGTTATCCTGTTTGAGGCCCCAGGGCCCCATCTTCTCTTTTCTTTTCAAGCGACGAATAGTTTGAATACACTCCTGTATATGGGCCTACAAAACGAAAATGTGTACAAGCGAGTAACGCTTCTATTGAATTCAATTGCTCCTCGGCGCCGTTGTGCGCGAAATAAGCCTTAGTTTAGTATAATAGTATGCCTTCTATAAAATGTAGAAGAATTAGGTGCGCTCGCTGCATTAAAATTGCTTTGCAACTGAACTAGGCTTACATACACTGAAAAGGTTCCCCCGGGGTCCCACATCTGTTATAAAGAATTTTCTATAGATTCATAATAAGGCTGAAACAAGTGAAGGATCGTAATCTTTCACCAGTCATCTGCGAATACTTTAGGTTTTTTTCAAGCAATCCGCCGTTGTCTACGAATAATCCTCCACGACCTGTCCCCATAGAACCAGATAGAACTATGCCTGTCCCTGTCCCGTTTGCCCACTCAGCAGTTGCCATCTAATTTATGAAGCGCAGATGAAAAACAAATACCTGCTATGATATGAAATGCCTGTATAAAAATGATGTCGCCATATAAACAAAAAGTGAATATTCAGTAGCGTCAAATAGCATTCATTATTTACTACATGTATTTTACAACTAAATCAAGATTACTGCGTACAGTGTCGATAGACACATCGGTTTCAAGAGGTCGGGTGAGATGACATAGTTTTTAATAAATTTTTTTTTTTTTTTTACTGATATACACAAATAAAATGTCCGCAAAATTTTCCAATAAAACTCAATGAGTGACAAACTGTTAAAATTGAAATAAGCAATTATTTAATTCAACCAAACACTTATCCACCTTTATTGTACTTCCGGTAGAAAGTCTGTTGCCAAGGAAGCGATCGTGTCAGCCTCTGTCCCTTTCCCACTTAGATTTTTTTCGCATATAAGCATCTCTCTAGACTTAGACATGGCGAAGGAAGCTATGGATCCAAACGATTATGAAAGACTGATCTGTAAAATTCGTCAGGTACGTTTGAAGACATGGTTAAACCCTAGCCTTTTAGTGCTGCCCTTTAATCCTAGTGATAGACTGCTTGTTAAATGTTGAATATTAATCTAGATCTAGATCTATCTCAACGACAACATGATTTTCACCCTTGTCTTACACACCTCTTAAAATTTAATGCACATGGCTGGCAGTTGTGGATTATACAGGCAATATCTTGTCTACAAGATAAAATCTCTCAATCCTCAGTCACAGAATTGTTTGCAGATATGGTTGTCTAGTCCAAATGCTGGTGGTAACCAGTCATTCTGTTACGAGCATCTACAATAATTTTATGACATATATATATGTAATAAAATTACAAAACAAATGTATGACATCATCGAGCATCACGGCTGAAAGCTATTCATGAGTGTGAAAAAATCATGCTTTCCACCAATATATCTGACTTCCCATTCTAATGCAAGAAGAGCAAATTTGGGGACCCTTCACATCAATGCTTCATGAAGTGAATGGACACTATTTGTTCAGCATAATGCACAATACTATGTGTTAACTGAATGAACTGCCTCGCCCGCATAGTGCTGCGACCAGGAAGAAATTGTTCTTGTTTTTTTCCTAGCCCTTTCTTGACATGTAACATAAAAAAATCAGGGGCAGCAGCTGGGCTACTCCTCATAACTACCAAGATTTTGGAACTAATAATGTATCTGGCTACACCTATTCTTCTCCTCCTCCTTCTTCCCACCATTGTGCATCAATTCATAATTCATTAAATTCTCACAGTACACCCACATAGGTGAAGAAACTACTAGCACCCATCCCCAGGGGCATCTATCCAAAACTGGGTCAGACCCTTTCCTGTAATTTCAGAATTTTACTAGATCTGTTCCATGTGCAACACTAAGCTTCTAATCAATGAAGGCATCATTTGTCTCAGTGGAAAACAATAATGCATCTAAGTTCACAGAGACCACCTTCAGCTACCACAGAGACCACCCTCCAGTTTCGCAGACTTGAAAAGTGCATAGAAGATAATGTCTGTCCTGTCTCATTTGTGTGCCATGAGTGCTGCTGAGGATTGGTTCTGTTACAACATGTGCCCATTCCATCTGCTGAGTGTTATTTCTATAGCTGTGTTGAAAAAGTTCCTCTGCAACTTCCAGCCTCCAATTTTTTTTTCACCTAGGCATTGTCCATCCACTTCAGAATGTAGCCCTCCAACAATGACTTCCATTCCTGTCTGTCTGATGTCTTCCCCATCTATGTGGTTCCCCCTCTTTTTGTAATATCATCTTCTTGCTGGTCGTCCTCATTTTCTTTTTCTTGTCCATGATTGCCATTCAATGCAGCATTTTGTCCATCTGTTATCATTCGTCCATACCACATGTCCAGCCCGTTCCACTTTTGTTGGAGCGTGAATTTACTGTATCCATTCGCTTTGTTTGTTTGCGTATTTCAGCGTGGGGAATTCTTGCTATTGTTTTTTAATTATGTTTTGTGTTTTTGTTTTTTTAAAGGTAGCCTATAAGTTGATTCAAATTAACAATCTTGTCAACCTGTTCAGTGGACATAACACAGTGATCACAATACAGTTGAAAATTTTGACAGAAATCCATGTAAATCTTGTCTGTGTAATGCCAGTGGATAACAGGCAGGAATCAATCCAAGGTTTATAGAAATGTAAAGATTTAGAAGGTAACAAAAAGATGAACACAAATGGTGCAAAAAACATCAGATTGAATCTCATATGTACTAGGTGAGAGCACAACCACTGAGTTATTGCGCTGCGGAATACCAAATTAAATTAAACCCAGGTTAACACCTGCTCCACCCTCCTTGAATCTATAATTTAAGAAAAATCCTTGAGTACTGTTTTCTAGCTAGTAAGTGATCATTTGCTCGCACACAGAGAAAGTTAATTCTTGTTCTTCTTGTACATCTTAATGTAATGCAAAACTGTCAAAAAGTTTGTTATCCCCTTCAAAAATATTTCCTGGATGCCTGGACTTGAATGATGGCAATGCTGCAAATTTTCAAGATATTGAAAATTTCTTGCTTTGTTTTCACTTCTTTTCACGGGGCTTCATCACTATTAACATTTTAAATGCAAGTTTACGATTTGTCACATGACAAATATAAGTGACAACGATCAAAAGAAGAAAATGACATCATGTTGCCAGCCATAATTCATAAAGGAAGAGAGAATATTGCCATTCAGAGCCAAATGCATCTGAGCTCATTTCTAGAAAAAATTGGCATTTAAATTTGCTTCCAATGTCCATACTTTAAAAAGTCCGATTTCGTGAGAAATGCGTCTTGTAAATAGATCTAGATGTGTTTTCACAATCTGATTTCTTTTTTCACTTGTTTACCTTCAAAAATTGTTGAAATGCGTCGCTATTGTAATTTTCATAAATAATTACTTCAAGCCATTCTAGTCTTTGAAGGTGAAGATATACTGCTGACATCCATCAAGATTAAAGCGGGCAGTCTTCATTTTTCATTCTTTTTTTCATTTTGATTTTCTTTCCATTTACAAGGTGTTAACCTTCACTTCGTACTTCCATTCACAATGTATTGAAAAAGAAACCTTCCTTTCTTACTTTTTGGTGTCTTTCCCAACAGGAATCAGATTCTCATGAGAAGAAACTGCAAATATTATACACATCTCGTGGATTTTTCAATGCAGAACAGGTAATTCATTTTAGCTGGTTTATTGGTATGAAGTTGTTCGCATGGAGACTCACAATTAATGAGAAGTAGAATGTTTGAAAGTGTCATTGTTACTATAAAGTATCTGAGGAAAGACTCTAATAGTGTGACTACAGCTTAAGAAACTCTAAAAAAAAATTTTGTTTGTACCTTTTATGTGTAAATTTACACATTATTTGGATGATGGAGACACTTTCACAGTCACAAGGCACATGTATGCAGGGGCGAAGCGTGGCCCTCTGCAGAGGGTAATCAGAATTTAAGCTAGTAAGATCCTTATATTAGGACGTCTCGCTACATGATATTCACATAGAAATGCATACATGCAATTGAAACAATGAAAGGGTGCTATGCATTGCAAAATCTAAAGTAATTCTAGAATTAATATTCGAAGGGTAATCACTGATTATTTGATTATGAGGAATCCTCGCTCCTGGATGTATGACCTTCATTGAAATAATATGAAGAATTAAGACATTTCAACCCAACATAATTTGTACATAATGTATTTGCACGAGTAGGAATATTCAAAGATATTCATAATTTTCAGGCTGGAAGGATTCTGTACGAATTGCCTCGACCAGCTGATAAAGTTGCAGCATTGAGAATGATGGAACCAGTGAGTATTTAAAACTCACCTTTTGCAAAATGTCTGCATGTTATTGATTTTGTAATGTACATGTTATACACCATATTGACGAAAAGCCGGACTGTTCTGTGATAATTTTTTATCACATTGTGAGTGACACCTGCATGTATGTTACTATTAGCCTACATGTTCGGAGAATATGGATCATCTGTGGCACATTACAGGACATTATCTGATATAGAGATCTTGAAAGTAGCATCATCTGTTACGTACACAATAGCTTCAATAATGACTTGAAATGAAAACAGGCAGTGGATGACTTCAGACAGAGGTGACTTGGCTGATTTCCTGAAGTCATTTCATAGAAGTATCATGTGTTACACACATAATTCTTTCTTTTCTATGTAATCCAGAGACTGTGTCGTATGACAAGCAGAGAGGCCCGCAAGATTGTTGAGGCAGTGAGCGTTCATAATGACAGACTCATAGCCCTTGACTGTGTGAAAAGGTAAAATTTAAAGGGATTTTGTGTTGTATTGCATGGATGAACAGTAGTGAGCCTTAAATAAATTGGTGTAAGTGATGACTACAATATAACAACGTAATCAGACAAGGATAGTTTGCTCAGTAATTTCGTAACTGTTTTTGAGATTTGAACACATAAAAGCTATTTTTGTTCTTATATATAAAAAAAAATTAAAAAATCCATGAATACACAGAACACATGGAGCAAAATACATGTATTTGTGAATAAGAAGATTTGCAAAAAAACCAAGGGGTCTTCAAATGCAAATAAAACTCCCTCACAGATAATGGAGGGTGTGTGGCAAATCCAGGTATTGTGAAGGCACAAGTGTCACATCCTGTTAGACAGTTTTACTTTTTTTTTCTATACAGTATGACTTTTAGCATTCATTTTTTTGTTTTCATTTTTGCTGAGGTAACTTTCCTTTCCAGAGTTTTGATGGATACCCAAAGTCCACTAGGGGAGGAGTACTCACTCAGTAGCCTGCTGTATGAAAATGACAAGCACAGGGGCCGGGGAATACTTCAAACAGTGAGTACATGTCATGTTGATCTTTTATCACTTGTGTGATAGACATGAATCTTGTATACTATCTTTTCTATATTCTTGGAGTTATCAAAAACGGTGACTTCATCTCCATATTTGATGGCTCATCTTTATTGAATTTCTACTAGGTGAGCTTTTTTTTTTTTTTTGTAATATCCTGGCTCACTTTTCCTCTTCACTTATCCCAAGACAAGTGTTTTACAGATGGGATTTCAGTGAAAAAAAAATATACATGGATAAACCTAACCAGCAGAAATAAATAAACCAAAATAGGAATACTAGGTAACTGTACAGCAGAAAAAATCAGAGGAAGAGGAAAGTCAAAACAAATGATACAGAATCCCCAATTATCCCATTCCTGCAACACTGAAATTCAATGTTTACATTAGCTCAGATGTAAAGATCTTCTACTGTGGTTTATAACATTTTTGTATTTTTTTTAGGTGCGGGCAGATGTAGCAGATCAAGTTCCAGCAGGAGGTCACCAAGGTTATTCTTCTTTAGGTGCCCTTCACTCACAAGCACGACCTATGCTTACCAACCTATATGGCGACATTGCTGTACAATCTGAGGGAGCCCCGGTATGTACATTGTATTATAAACATCGCCACTGCTCTACGATAATAGCATATGTCAGAGTTATGCCAAAAGGCACTTGACGATTCATTGCATTCCTGAGCGCGAGGGAAGTCAAATAATATTATAGCAAAAAGAAATGCATCAAGTGGAAAATGTAATAATCCAATAAAATTATCGGTGCCATAAATCACCAAAACAGCTATTGTCAGAGGACGGTAATCTAATGACAAAGAGGAATAGAGAAACTACTGGGTTGTGTTCACTCTTCAGCTTTGGCTTTTTATATAAAATACCAGTCCACTAGCAACAGCACTAAATGACAAGAAAAGGAACATTTTTTTTCTTAATATCTCAGAAGTGTCACAAATGTCTTATGCCATTATTTTTTGGTATTTTGTATTCTACTTAAATCCCATTTTTGGGAAATTTACCTTTGTGTTATTGCAGCCCAGTTACAACTGGAGCAGGCACATCGTCGCCACAGTGCAGCATCGGTCAGCGGGTGGGGTTTGGGGGGGGGGGAGGGGGTGTGAGGGGGAGGGAGTGCTAGGGATGAATTTTATTTAATTTTGCCCATGCAGTGACCTGTTCGGCCTGCTCTTTTTGATTTCAAACTGCCAAGGTATCATTAACGTGCACACAGGCTTTCTGAATTTTTCGCCCTTATGCGAGAAGTCTAGGTGCTCGATCCTACCTCCCATAGGATCAGGTACAGGAAAATATGAGAAAAATCCAAAAATTCCAACATGCCTGCATGTGAGCACCTTGCCTCTAGACCACAGTGTCCCAAAACCACTGACGACATGTGCATGAGAATGGCAGGTGAAATAAATTAAGACATGCGGTTTAACAAAAGCAAAAATGATCTGAAAGTTGTAACAGCAGAATTATTAGGTAACCAAAACACATTACGGTCATGCTGTATGGTTTGAAATAATACGAGTGTGGAAAAGGAAATTGAACTCTGATTGTAAGAGAATTTACAAGCAGCTGAAAGTTTTTAATACTGTAAGTGGCAACCAGGACTTCACGGCACTTGTAAAATGAATACCACCACAACTTTGAACATTTCCTGATGTAGCATAACATGTTGTTACATGCAGAGATGATTTCTTCCTTTATTGTACGATTTTTTAAATAATATTTCGTTGATTTTTTTTTGGAGGTCATCTGAAGTCAGTAGTCCGTCAGAATCAGCCTAAAACAATCGTTGCTCTTACGGGAGGAAATCATCTCTACATGGAACTGCATTTCTGCTACATTTGGAAATGTTCAACGTTCTTCTACTCAGTGTACACAAGTATTGCCAAGTCCAAGGCCGTCAATTTGTAATAAAAACTTTTGAATACTTTTTGCGAAAAAGATAGACTTTTGGAACACCCTGTATATATATTGAAATCGTGAAGTAAAGACTAACATGTCCTTGTTATGCTTTTATCCATCAGGGTCACGGAAAGATACATGTATTGCCAACAGCAGAACCAGGTGTAATTCCATCTGTTTACACTGGCCACCCATCCTATGCCTACCCACCCGACATTCCTTATGCAGAAGTCCGCTCGTATCCTGGTACAACAGGCTTCCCCACACGTGTCACTGCTACCTCAGATTACCCTGGTGGGGCACCACCCTTGGGTAATCACAGTGGTGCCCCTGCGCCGACTGGTTTCCAGAATTTGGAGGAAGCACGAATGGCATATTGAAAAGAGAAAAGCAAAATTAAGTAATTACGTTATACCTACATGCAAGAAAAAAAAAAAAACAACAAAGAATTGAAAAACGTTAATTTATGTGGAAGCTATTATGATAATTTTTTTAATAATAGCTGCATGGGCGCATTTCATGAATCTCACTCTTGTAAAATTTGTTCATTGAGCAAGAGAAAAAATAATTTTTAAGAAGGAAGAAGTGTCCATCAAACTAGAACATCAACCCATGGTATTGATAAATGAAATGTTGAAAAATATTCATTCCAGAAATATTTATTTATTAAGGAATTGAGAGAGCCAGTGGACTGAACACCTTAGGACAATCATTATATCTCAAGGAAGTTTAGCAAAGTCAACACAGAAGCTGCCCTTAAATTTACCAAAAATGTTGAGGTATATTCTTCTGTTGTGTATGTTTATGTGTAGAATAATGCAATGCATGTGTCATGTTGTCTCTGAACTATACAGATCTCTGTCTTTCGTTTTTATGTCATTCTGTTTTACGTATTTCCCAAGATGCCATGTTTCATTCGATACTTATTATATGTGATATTTTAAAATACTGAAAAAGGATTATATTTTCCTGTTGGGACAGAAATACGTGTCATCATTAAACCGAAAATGTGATGTCTGCATTAACTGTATGTTAGCAGATGAGACAAAATTATCTGTGAATTTTTAATGACTTCATGAAACTTAAATTCACATGTTAGGGAATATCTAATTGGTATGCCCATCAATTAATTAATTTCTCACTAATTTTTTTTTATGTATTTTAAAAAACTAATGACATCTGTCTGCACCTTGGTATGGGTCTATTTTCATCAAATGACTGCAGAGACTTTGTGTATTAAACCAGTTACATATGTGGTGCCATCTGGACATAAGAGAATTCCCCAAAAAGTTATTCAGTGAGGAAAAAAAAAACAGCATGATTGTCAACCTGAACAGTTTTAGCATTAGGATCTTTACACAGTTGAATTTGCCTATATTTACTCATTACTGAAATAGTTTTCAATTTTACAGATGACTTTTCCTTTAAAAACATGTAGCTCAAGGAGAAAACAATGAGCTTATAACAATATGTAATTTCCTTGCTATTAAAAGTATTAGTTTAATGCCCACACTGTTCAGATTATTGGTTTGGGTTCGCAGCTCTAAATTACATCTATGTATATAGTTTGATCATGTTTTTTGAGGCAAAACTCATTTTGTTGAACTATCTGTGGCTGTCTTTGATTTCTGTCTGCTTCCGTGATGTTTTACTTCTCTGATCATACATACTTATGGTTATGTCAAGCTGTGATATTGTTTTATTTGATAAATAAACAGTTTTCGAAAGACAAATCAACTTGTCTTTGCAGTAATTGCATGTCTATATGCTATAAATGAAATCACTGTCAGCTCAAGGTCTGTTGTAGAGCAATGTATCAATGTAATGTATCATAATTGAACCTACCCAACTCAATTAATCATAGAAATCATCACAGTTTATTACGGTACAAACAACATACTGGTACACGTATTTATGAAATATGTATTCAAGAGAGAAAATACACAATTGCTGTATGACATACTATCCACATTTCACACACATATCCATACAATTTCAACACAACTTCCCTAATGTCATGTCAGAAGAGAGGCATGTAATGCCAATATTGCCCATAGTCCTACCCCTTTCTTTCCCCCCTCTTCTTCACTGTAGTCCAGCACCCTATCAGCAAATTATCAACATCATCATCACTTGTGCCAACATTCCTACAATCAGGCCAAATCTTTTTTTTTCCCCCTATTTGTGTCCCTAGTTTTTTTTATTGCTGTTCAAGTGACTTCAGGGGAAAGAAAAAAAGAAAACTTGGTCGTTCAGCTCTAGGCCAAATCATACAGGTGGTCACAGAGATATAACTGCAGGGAACTACTACTGCCAAATGCGAAGACTGTGAGTCTTATGGCAAAAGCAAAAAATTGATTATTCTGGTTTTGTAATTTACAGCCTCTTACACGAAAAGTTTTTCCTCAACGGTGTTTATACGAACACTGTCATGTGCTTTATAAAAGTTATATTATGTTAAATGCTGCACTCTGGTCTGCTTAACATGTAGCCTGAAAATCTCGAAAGCATCAAATCTGGACATACAGCAATAGTTCTTTCAACAACTATATGACAGACCATTCATAACAATACCCATGTCCAACTCTGCAAGCTGTTCCAGTGAATCACCAAACTTTTGTCTGCAATACATGTTAATAATTCAAAATGGCCAATTACCAATCCAGGCTTTAGGCAATACGACCTACTTTTCTGATGAAATGAGAATGATAAGGCAAACCTAATTTCCCCACAAGGTGATTGTACAGTTACAGTTATTTTATGATATTGATTGCTGACATGTCATACTCTTAGTGAATATATCAATAGCTGTGGGAATTCATACACCACCAAATTTCACACACAAATTTAATGTCAGTTATCATTTGTCCCAACTTGTAACCAATAGAATCATCATGTAACAGCATGAGCCACACTGGTTCTATCTAGTTATGCGATTCAGCACTTGACTGATTTCTTATATTTTTGCCATGGTCAGGGCATCTACAGGAAAATCCATATAAACGCTGGTAATTGTCCACTCAACATTACTATATATACAGTAACAAATGTAACATTAAAAACAGAACAAAGGTAACAAATTCAGAAAGTAATAAATATGAACAACCATCTTGCAGGGTTGAAATATCTATTTCTTATACACTGTTTACATAAAATGCTTGTTTCTTTGGCAATGTGAATTCAATTCAGTTAATTCTATTATTTCTTTATGAGTATTTTCAGAATTTGTAACCATAACGATGGCTTATCAATTAATTGATTCTCCATCATCTGTAATGAGTCTCTAAAGAATGAACTAAGTAAGCTATTCAGATAACTTGCAGTATCACTCCAATATTCCATAAGTCATGTCCTTTCACAATTGACCATTTTGAATAGATAACTATATTGGAGAGTGTACTTATACGTATTTAATAGGAACAAACCATAAACAAAACAAATATATATATATATCAACTAAATAAATTGTTGCTCCTTTCATAAAACATCTGATACAACTGATAGCATAATTTTCTTTTTCTACTCTTTGCCTTCACAGAAAACCAGAAAATGGATGGCTCACATGCTAAATATCCCTTTTGAGTTAAAATGTCTCTATGTCTCTCAGCACCCATTGTTTCTGAAAGCTATCTTAATCTATCTTCTTAAATGAAAGAGAGCATAATGTGGATTGGCTGTCTGTAAATAATGCAATGAAAAGACGCGATTACATGCATGGATTGGTATCATTTTGCATAAAGTCAGCTGAGTAAATGCATGCATCCAATTATGCAAATTAACACAAAGATCAATGACCTGCCAAGAATCTTGAATCTGCAGTGTTTGTAACAAAAGATTCAGAATATACATAAATATGTACAGAGTCTCTTATATGTTGGCATGAAGTAAATGGATGTGGTTCTCGTCATATTACTAAATGTAGTGCACATCTCAAAGTAATGTGAACCACCCACCTTTACATCAGCTTAATACAGTTACAGTAAAGGCGCAACTTAGGCTTGTGTGATTGAAACTAGTGCCATGGAATCTTCACCATAGCATTGGGGTTTCCTTCCTCTGTCCACATCTATCCTCCACCATCTCAAAATTGGTTCTCTGCTCTGCTCAAAGATGGTATGACTGCAGTGGTCACATAATAAAAAATACACATGAGCTATTAAATGATGAAATTAAAGCTGTGACATGAGGCTGGCTGAGAAATCTAAAAAAAGTCACAATAGGAAACATTTCTCCTTAAACAGGTTGTAAAAGTTCAGCATCAGGTTTCTCACCTCTGCATGTGAATTAACTTTGTCCTAAAACACTGTATCTTACATGGGATTATGAAATAAATAGTAGACCACACAAAAAAAGTCTTTCCAGTGGCAACTTTATAAAATAACATGAAATCCATGTTAAGTTCAAGTACTGAATCTGTACATCTTACAAAATCCTTAAAATCACACTGCTTTCCCCTGATGAATACGAAAGAACAAAAAAAGATGAATGTGTCGTCCCTGCATTTTGGCTCATTCACTTCAGAAGAGCAAGGAAGGCAAAGTTATTTACAACTGGTCTGAGTAACACTGCTGATGACTTGACAGATTTATTGATCTTTCTCCACAGTTAAGCATATACACATGTTCACCTTTCAAAAAGCAGTAAAATCACTCCCATCCATATTTACTGTGCAGTTAAAGAACCAGAGGCCCTTCTCTTCTTCATCTTTGAAGAACTTGAAAATAATTCATGAACTGTGCATACAATTCTCCAGTGGTTTAAAGTCAATAGTCCAGCCAGAAAATAGTTAAGCACTGTTTTAATTTATCTAAGAGAAAAGTATAGATCCAGTAGTTTCCTTGCCATGCTACTTCATCAAGAACCCATTAAATTCAACAATTTCTGAACCTGCCAAGAGTTTGCACATACCCGAGATTTCATCTATGAAAACCTAGCCCATGAAGTTTAAAAAAAAAAAACAACTTAAAATCTATCCATCCCACCAATATTAACCTTCAATTTCAATAAAATCATTGTGACCTGTGACATTTGTATTGTTTTTGTAACATTTTTATGAAACTGAGTTTGGGTACTAAATTTCCAATCTTCACCTGTTCTAGGTTTTCTTGCAATCTGCCATCATTTTTTCTTTTTATTCAGTGATGATTTATCAAATAAAACATGAAGTGACAATTCTGTCAGCCAGTATCTGAAAAGGTGAAATTCGCTGTGCTATTTGACACTCATATCATATGACGCTTGCATTAGATTTTAAATATGATGGATATCAATAATCTTATTCCAATTCACTGTTGTCATCAGGGACTGCTGAATGATGCTCATGCTGGGTATCCAGTTCTCCATTCTTGCTATGAGTTTCCACATACTTTCATAGACAATTCCATATTTTTTGTTACCTCTGAATATCAGCAGAGTTTGTACTTCAGAGTATCTAATCCAGATAAAGCAGTACTCCTGTGACAGTCAGTTCATTTGAGAAACTTTACTTTTTCATGAATATTTTGAGATCTCTGATACATCCACCTTATGCCATGAATTCATAGAAGCAAAGAAGGCAGTCAGATGACCACACTGAATATTTCTTCCCTGGCGTTACAGTCAAACTCTTGCCTTGCTCTCAGTATAAAATATGATATCTGCTAAAATGTTCGATCACTGCAATTATTTAAGCCCAAAGAATGGATGGTCATATAACTATTATTCATGCCATTGTTCAGTTCCGCAGTGCTTGAAGTCTGGAAAAGAACACAAAAAAGACATTTTTTATGATATTGTCTGACAAAGTAAAAAAAAAAAAGAGAGTTATTAGAATGTTCATTATATTTTGAAAGCCTTAGATCTTTTTTCATACACATATAATACGGAATCCTGGTGATGCTTCAATTTATTCTGCTTTTAGCACATGAGGTCAAGTTAAACTGATATTGGTGTCTGGCATTGTAAATTTGTGGCTCTTCTTTACATATAATTTAAGATTAATCATACAATATTGGCAAAAGTAGCACCAGTGAAACAAAAACTGTACTGGAGAATCATTCTTATTAGAAATACATCCTTCCCATTTTGAAATTAATGCTGTTTGGGGTTTACATCTGCAGTAGCACAATAATAGCTAAACTGCACTTGGCACAGTTTAAAGGCTTATCATTAAAGATATAAAGGATATGCTTTAATTTATGAATCCATCTTAAAAGAACTAGACAGACATCATGACTTTCACATATCAATACAAATATAGCACAAAAAGATATGAAAAGGACATTTGCACATCCACCTCCGACTGTGCAAATAAGATTCCATGAGAAGTTACGAACATTTATGGAGTCCATTATAAGAAAATAACTCTTTCGTAGATCAGGATGTTCACTATAATCTTTGAGCACATATGTATGCAGCATGCAACAGAAAGATGGAAATCTTCTCCATTAAGAATAATGACTGATGAAAAAAAATGGTGCTGAGTGAGGATTACTGAAAAAACAACAACAACAAAAAAAAACCCAATAATTTCACAGCAATTGAACATCAATGCATAAGATATAAAAAGAATGAGTCAATATAACAGCCATACCTCCTTGATAAGTCATCCTCTTTGCTTGATTCAGCAGCAGCTCCTGACCGTATGGAAGTAGAAGGGGCATGTAAATCTTTTAGCTGATCCATCACCTCTAAGCCATTTTCTTCAGCAACCTGCTGAATCAAAGATTCCACTTGGTCCTGAGGTGTGGACAGAGTTGTTGCTGCACCCATTGAATTTTCCAGAGTCTGTGGACACGCAAAATTATTTGTATTACCATAAACAGAAAATGTCGTTTTGTCATATGCACAAAATATACATAACTGTGAATATATCTATACTTTCTTTATCGTCAGTGGCAGTGTCACAAAAAGTAAAACATTACGTACACACTTACTAAAAAAACTGATATCAAATTAAGTGAATGGTCCATAGATCTCACCTATAGTCTGGTACTATTTAAAATTTTTAAATGAATGGACAGCCATTTTAATTTTACCTGAAACTGTCAATTCCTTGCACTAAATTTGTGAAGAAAAAGCATACCCAGGCTAAATATGCTGTGAATACATTTTTCTCAGATAAACCTCGCTGGTAGCCCTTCAAACTATTTCCCATCGACAACTGCTCTTCAAATCATTAAATACATCAAACTTCTTCAAAGATCACAAGAAATACTTCCAAGGAGCCAAGAAAGAATTAACCTTTTGGAATCACCTGCAGGGCGGCACTGGGATTTTCCAAACTGTACTGGTAACTGACATTAGTGAATTAATGTAAGAAATATACAATTTATGTTGCAAAAGCCTAATCACTGCTCTGATCGTTCCTGTGTAAACTCATGTAGATAAAAATGTAGATGGAGAGAAACATATTCACATGTCATAAAAGTGAAAATTTTGGTTGATATACTTACTGATGTTCTGACATCAAGATCTTCAAACTGTTTTTCAAACTTTGCCATTACTTGTTCCACCTGACAAAAATACAAATTAATAATGCAAAGTAAATGAAAATAAAGACAGTCTGCTACCTTGAAATATGAATAACCTACTGCTTCCTTGATACCAGAACCCGTTCATTCTACATGAAATATTTTATCTATTATAAAACTGTTGCAGCCTAAGTGCTTCCAGAGTAATAATGTCAAATCCTACTTTCCAATTATTAAAGCCCGGTCAGTGACCTTACTCACGGAGAATCTTATCTGGGCCGCACTGACCCTTGCCGATGTACGATGACCACATTACCGATGTTCACATGGTTCCGTTTGTATTTGATCGGAACGAAAATATTGGCTGCTATGCCTTATCATGCTTGATACTGAATTAACCAGCAAAAGCTTTGTCTGTAAGTCTCTAACCAATGATCTGACTCATGATACCAAACTGGCAGCTGCAGTTTTCGTGAGAACGAAGCATAATAACTAGCCACGCCTCCCAAGCCCTAAACAAATCATTTCATCCTGATTGACACATACTAATGAACCAATGTGGGCATTTAGGGCAAAGGTCATTTCAGAGCTTGTTTCTGATTGGTTCTTAGATACAGATAACTTTAGATTATGGTCAGCTGGTGAGAAAATGAGATAATACTGCAAATTTGTTGAGCAACAGTTCAAATGTCGATGTTACACCTTTTGATAGTGTGGGTAAAGCCTTTGAAAGCTTAGCTTTTGTGATTCCGATCAGTTGTTCACTGTTTAACATGTCCTTGTCACAATGCCTTTGATTTGGAAGAGATACATTGAGCAATAAGACCGTACTTACGTCTCAAAGAGATCAGTGACCCGATGCATGAAAGTACGGCTTGCACGCTGCGCAGTCAGCTTGACCTTGCCGTATTTGTACGCCCGTGCAGAGTGAATGCATGGAAAGTCGATGGCGTATTTCAACGCCCCTCGCAGGGTGAGGGTTAATGAATCCATTATTTTTGGTAGTTAGCTATGCTATTTGACCTTTCAGTTTGTTAATCGAGCTATGAAACTGTGTGCCTAGCTTGAGCACAGCATTCCAGTGATAAGCGGTATTGATATTATATGTTTGCAAAATGATCCATACTTTTAAAAACTTTCAGTTTGCTCAAATCAATTTTTTTATGATAATGATATGTTAGACTTCCATTAAGCCGTTGCATGCAAGGTGTGGGTTAAGATATACGTTTAATGGGTGGATGCAATGTTTACCTTTTCCAAGTTCATTGAAGCCATAGCTTTGTCCAGAGCTTTACAAACACCAGATATGTCCTTCGTCACCTGTGTTACACAAAAATACATATGTATTCATGACAATGAACAATAATAATACTCATTGAAAATGAACAAACAGAAGACATAGATTTCCACAAACTGCAGCAAATACCATCTTATTTTCATTTACATATGACATTTAGTTTTTAAGATCGCTGAACAACCATAGTGGACAATAAGTACATGAATTACATTAATTTCAGTTACAATATGGCTTTTTAACATTATTTTATGGGGTGATATCTTACATTTTTCATTGCTAACCCAGTTTGTACTTTAGCTGTGACAGCGTCAACTCGTGCTGCAAATCGCAAATAGTTGAGGGACTCGTTCTTCTTGCGTATCGCATTCTCTGCGTAGATCTGTGCCCCTTCAACATTTTTCTGTTGCAATGCCTGGAATAAAAAAAACAATCAAGAGTGCTTTTGGGCAAAAGAATGATCCTGTACATAACGGAACTTTAAAAAAAAGGGAAAACTGATATAATGGAAGGCAATTCACTGCCCTCACAGGCACAGTGGCAAATAGGCACTGGCAGGTAAAATAAGAGGCAAGAGATCTGACTAATTCAATTAATAAACCACTACAGAATAAATGTATTTTCTGCTTTTTTTTTTGTTGCTGTGTGTATACATGGTGTTATTATCAACCCAGTCAATGAAAACAAAACTTGATCAAAGAACCAGGACACATTATTTTTTTAATGCGTCTGGACATATTTTTTGTGCCTACACTTTCCAGCTAATTAAACCCTGCTCTCACTGAACTTTCCCGCTGCCTCGTGATTTCCCACAGATTTTACAGGAATATTTACAAAGGGATAAGGAAATAGTTCTGTATCATGTTATAAGACTTACATTCTAGGAACTGTAAGGCACTGAATCCCTAGGTCTTCTGACTCTCTCTGTTTGCATTGGAAAGTTTATCTTTTATGCTCACCTTTTTCACTTTAGCATGTTGCACTTTCTGTTCCTTTTCAGCTTTCCTAGCCAGTCTCTCTAACTGCTTTGTTGTAAACTGAAATGATTACAATTGGAAGTTCATGTACATTGTACTTCTTTTCATGAGTAATGAAAAGAGTCAAATACATTTGAAGAGTCCACAGGAAAAACGGGCTAAGTTACAATATAGAAATTATGGGTTATTTGCCCCAAACCCAAGTGACTATTCCATTTTACAACCTACTTCAGTTTCTTTCACAGAAATGGGGTCATTCTGCTAAAATTGTCATCTCTCAAAATAAAGTACTCTATGAAAGAAAGAAAGCTCACTCACAGTTAAAAACTCAAGTTTTCTCTGAACAGGAAATCTGCAACTGAGCCCTTTTTTCCCTTGGACTTTTCACTTTTTTAAAAACAATTGCCAAAAACCCTTTTCACTCAAGCTAGGACTGATATTGAAAAACTGATGTCAAAATACATGAAATACAAGACAGCAATCTTAAAACACTGCCCATACAACTTTTACTGACTAAGGAATTCTCTCTGAGAACAGTGCATTTGTTGTAATGTATCATCATTACAGAATCTCTGAAATAATGTACTCACCCTCAGCTGAAACAGCATATCTGTGGATAAAAAGAGAAGGGTATTGCTTTTATCGGTAACTGAAAACATTCTCCTCAAAACATAGGGAAGGAAAAAATGAAATTGGCAAAATATTGAACTTTAAAAACAAAAGTTAAAAACAATAGAACATAGAAGGAACTGTACCGTGAATGACACTAAACTGATCTTGAGATTTTATGGCCACAATAATATGGTCTCCTAATCCTAACCAACCCATCCAGTCATAATGAAAAACCGGATGGGTTTGTATGGATTCACCATCATTCATTTTTTGGGAGGAGTTCTAGTAGACACAGCCACACAATTGGGATACTACAAGATGTGACTGAGGGTGGGGGGCTGCACCCCCCTGGTGAGTTAGTCGCCCATATGGTAAATGCGCGGCTCAGCAATTAACATTAGGAACATGATATATGTGCTCGTCTAAAGCTGTGTAACCCATATGGTCCTTCTTCCTATTTTTTGTTGTTTTTATGGGAGGAGTGTCAAGAACAGATTTAATTCATAAATGTTTCCACTGACTAAATTTTTGTGAGAGAGCAGTGAGTAATTTTTACAAACGTAATTATTGTGCGAGCCAGCATAACTTGGTCTCGTAAACAATTTGTTTTGAACAGTTTTTTTTTATAATAGATAGACAGAAGATGTGGGGAAGGATAGACGGACAGCGTAGGTGTGCATGACTGAGCACTTGTTGTATCTCGTGTTTTGAACTAGGGTTAGTAAAGAGGGAAGGGGTGAGTAGGAATTAAATGTTATTGAGACGTCTGTTGACGTACAGAAAAACCGTGATCCAGAGTAAAAGCTCGGGGTTTTGAACATGTTAAGAATTTATTGCTATAAAATTTACATTATATTGTATTGAAGTAATTCGACCTTTGATGTCGACCCAAGGTCGTTGCGTAGGGCTGTTACTTAAAATAACTCAGTTCGGCAGCTGAGCTAGAAGTGGTTGCACCAATCACAATCCAGGAATTAGACGGTAAGCTGCAGATGCAGTCCAGTATTTAAGGCCATACAGAACTTAGTTCTGGGCCACATGTAGACAATCCATTTACGAGGTGGTCGGCGATAGTCCTCAGCCAGATGAGAGACAGAGAGACGCAGTTGAGCAGTCCATTGTGAGGAGCCTGATTTAAAGCTCCAGAGCCTAAGCTACTTGGTTTGATATAAACCCACAGCGTTTACATCCAGCGCTCTCACTCCTAGTGAGGGCCGCATGGTGAGAGTCCATACTAATTTGTAATGATGAAAGTGAACCGTTCTACTTACTTTTGAAGACAGTTTCAGAGCTACCGCCAGACAACGCATGGTTGTACAAGCATTCTCCATGGCGTGTCTAGAGGAAATGTCCATATCATAACATGTCTCATTGAATTAATAGAATTTAAACTGTTATATCCGTCGCCACGTGCGCGGATTCTTTTTGCCATATAACTCATATGACCTGCAAGTAGTTAGATTGAATACGTTAGTCTTTATAAAAGCTGTAGTTCCATTAGTTAGATTCAGTTGCCTTTGAATTGATATTTATATTTATAATTATATTTGTTACATTAATTCCTGTAATTAAACTGCCCTACAGTTCTGCTAAAATTGAAAGCAATTGATTTATTTAGTTTTTAGAGTGCAAGTATTTATTTTTGTGTGTTCGTCGATTGTGGGAGCGGACCTCGAAAGAGTGTCAGTCGAAATATCCCCATGTAACCCACATCGCGACAAGGAGTACCAGATGAGTTGCATAGGCCTACATCTTTAGTCGGGTGCATTTTTCATCTTCTGTGTGTTAATTGCAAAGCCATGCATTAACTATATAATAACATCCACCTAGAGGACTAAATCACCAGTGCAACCCCCCTCCCCCACACACACACACACACACAGACGCTCCTAAAGTTGGGCCTTGTAAAATCCTTATAGTGTGCCTCATATGGAACTCCTCACATTTTTTGGAAATGTCAAATGATTCTAGATCTAGTACCTTGGTGTACGGTTATGCTGTATGATTAGTTCATGTACTATTATGATGTGTGAGAGTGTGAGCCATAGCTGTACTGTTATATGTGTCATACTTATCTGTATTATTATTTATGTCGTTCACAGATGAATCCATCATTTGTTGTCACCCAATAAAGTGGTTTGAACCTAAACACATGAGTTCTTCTTTATGACGGATTCATCGTATCTATACGCTCAATTTGTGGCCATACGGCAGGAGAAGAAATGGTTCATCTCGATCAACTCGGCTAAAAATTGTGTGAGAGTGTGAGCCATAGCTGTACTGTTATATATGTCATACTTATCTGTATTATTATTTATGTCGTTCACAGATGAATCCATCATCTGTTGTCACCCAATAAAGTGGTTTGAACCTAAACAGATGAGTTACTTTACTTGGGAATGTTGAAGTGCCAATTAATTAGGTGAATTATGGTAACTGGTTTGGATCTTTGACGAAAATATGTTGAAATCAAAATGCCACAATGCCAATACTGTTCTCATCCCCATGGATTCCACCCCCACCCCACCCTCTCACCTTTCCCACCCCAAGAAATCGGTCACTGCCTTCTAACAATTCAAACAGAATGTCTCATGAGTAATTTAATCAGTTCCAAATTAGTAAACTGTTCTGATGTTGGGACAGTGGGGGAAACTTTAAAAATAATAAGCAGAAGTATGATTCATCGGGGTTGTGCAATTTCCTGTACCTTCATCACAATATCATGAAATTTGAAAATCTAGGATGGAATCCCCATTGCCATTGGGGCATTGACAGGGGAAAAGGGCTAGTTGTACTACTATTTTAAAGCTGGATTAGATCTAGAGTCTAGAACTATCAGAATTTCTTACCAAAAAAAAATAAATAAATCTTTCAAGTGTTTCGTTTATTGACATTTTATCTACACAAGTAGCCTTAATAGGCTTCGGTCTAATCCAATAACTTCCTAATCCTAGATCTAGACTAGATTTAGTAAAACCAGCATTTTGACAACCATTTAAGCTTCGTTACTTACCATCCATACTTTGAGATGAATTGTAGTTTCCCAGTGCTGACAGTACGACAAAAAAATTAAGAGAATCTGATGTTCACCTCGAATTTAACACTCAGTATACGACAAGGCCTGTTAATCTGCTTTTGTTCAGATTTTGAGACTGACTCAGTATCATCACAATATTATGACGAGTGTCGAGATTCCGGAAGTGATTGGATCGTGTCCCTTGTGTTTAAAAATAGCCGGTGATCAAAGAGGAAAATTCCCTTTTTGCATTTCGCTGTATTGAAGTTCCCTAAATCATGTTCTTTGTAGTTTAAATTTCAAATTGGCGGTAGTAGAAAAAATGAGGATGAAGTAGAACACACATCAAGATTCCAAATTCAATGTGGGAAAGAAATCTGAGTGTCACGTTTCATCTTCATGTCTCCCAAGCAAGTTTCATGTGACATATAATTATTACAAAAGACCTCCATCCCCCTCATAGTATTCCGGATGGCCACGCTTATTCGCAGACGTCTGCGAATAAGATTCTCTCTCATCTTGTTCGCAGATGGATTTTTGGTTTTGTAATTTTTTAGCTCTTTATGATCACAATTCTGGCTTGTTTTGTTGAATAATTAGGCTCTTCACTCAATAAGATGGCTCGATTCGGAGTAATGCATGGTATTTGTTACAGTAATGATGCACCAGGTTGTCTTTTTTTTTGTTTTGTTTGTAGTGTTAGGCTACTTTAACTTATCGGTTGTCGTGTCCTCGGTAGCATTACAGAGACCCTGCTTAGTAACGCTTTTACTCAGGTTCCCCCGTGGCATGCTAATTAAACAAGTAAACTCGCCTGCTGACTTGGTAAGGGGCTTTTTTTACTGTTACTTTTTTCTGCCCCCCCCCCCCACCCCCGATCATCGTTGCTTTATAAAATTGTGAGTCGGATTTTGTTTTTGTTTTAGATGAATTATTAGGCAATTTTGTCAGGTGTGAAATCACAGAGAAAGTCAGACGGATCAAATAAAAAATCAACTAAACTTCCATGCAAACAAAAAAGTCATAAAACAAAACATGACAAAAAGCTGAAGCAGAGGACCCAAAAAAATATATTAATTTCAGTAAATAAAAGGTAGATCTAAGTTACCGTAGAGAGAGATGAAAATTTCAGTTCACATAGACTAAAAGAAATCATTTACATGTTTTAAAATTGTTTTAAATTTTTATTTCCAATTAGAAACTGTCCCGTTGAATGAACAGGAATTAAATAAATAAAAGGAGTAATCTAGAGCACACTAGTAATGATCAGTTTCCCCACAACATCAGTTTTGCAAAAGCCTTAGGAAAAAAAAAAAGATTCCTAGTAATGAGCATTACTAGGTTTTAAAAAAAAACGTCCAAAAAAAAAAAAAAATCCCACTTGGGATTGAACCCATAGCCTCCGACCGATAACCGCAGAATGCTCGTCACTGCGCTACCGCAGACCGCGATAAGCTGGAGGAACGATTCCATGGTAAACATCACAAAACACAAATCTTACAATATTCTCTGACAAAACCAAGAACCCACCATCCGAGAATAAAACCGGGTCTTATTCGCAGACGTTTGCGAATAAGCGCTTCGATTCCCGCATTCCGATTGAGTTCTTTTGGCTTCTCGCTTCCCCCCTCTCCCCCCCCCCCCCCCCCCCCGTCACGGATTCATACAATATTTCCAAATTTATACTATAGGCCTACAAGGTACAAAAGGGCGACAAATTAAATGCAGTGCAAAGGTAAAAGTTAGGTGCCACACCAAGCCCCTCCAAATGGGCAAATTTTCATGACCATTAGAATACATCGATGCCACTGGCGGCCAAGGATGATCATGCAATTTTGCTTCCTGTCTGTTTTGACCAGAGATAGGCTTATTTTACACTACCCAAATGTAAGATATCTCTGTTTTGATTGTCTGGTTTACTCTGGCCGAACCAACAGAATCTGAGCAGGCCAATAACGGAGTGACCGTGCTTTACCGCAGTGGGTGCTTGGTCACCATGGTGTTGGATCTATTGTGGGCGCAGCATTATTTTCTGCGGGGCCGTTTGTCTTCCGCAGTGTTCATCAGTTTCTCTCCCCCTCTCATGAGATGTTGGCACATGGTGTTCCATTTTGCTCTGTCATGGGCAAGGCCCTCGGCATCAGTGGCATTGGCAACAGCTTTTTTTTTTTTTTAATGATCTCTCTGGAACATATCTCTGAATCTCAGCTGTAGGCCATTATAGTATGTTTAAATGGGCAGCAACTCTGCCATTTCGACCAGACCAAGAACTTGACCAGTGATTCATAGTTTCAAATTTTGGTCATGAACACGCAGACGTACCTAGGCAACCCCACCTGCAGCTCCTAGCCATTAGGTCTGTAACAGTAGACTCACACCTTGAGAACACCACCCTGGGAAGCTACCATACAGCATAAAGTGTCACATAAATATTATGCCTGCAAGGAGAGATGCGCCCTCCCACCCCCACCCCAACCCCCACCACCCCTCCCCCCTCCCCGTCTCTCAGCACATAGAACTGTTCATCTTAAAATAAAATTTGATATTGATGGTTTCAGGTAGGTGGGCCTAAACGTGTAGGCTACTTTTTGTTGCTGTTGTTGTTTCATGTACGCATTCACAGATTTGCAGATAAATGCAAATGCTTCCTTTTGAGGCAATACTTACATCGTGTTTTCTGTTGAATTTACAAATTAAAGTTTGGCGATACTTACATGATGATTTGTATTTTCCACTTAATCTAATTACAATTATAGCTTGGTGCTACCAAAGATAGGCTACTTGAAATTATCAATCTACTATCTTTGGTGCTACCTCATCTGCATTATGGCCACCGGTACCAAATCTGAATACTGCTAGTGGAAGTTAATAGTACGATATTATGAAGCTTGCTTCACGGGATATGTTTCCCTTTGTTCATGAGTCTGACAGCTGTAAAGCCTTCCTCCGGGCATGCTGGATTTTACTGCAAAATTGAGACAGACAGAATCGAAAGAGAGGAGATGGAGAGTAATGATTCATTACCATCTGCCACTCACAACGAACAGATAAACGGAAGAAATTTTCTAATAGTTTAATGAGGTTCCGTCTACGAGGTTCTCCAGAGATGCACCAAATGTCTGATCAAAGGACGCAAAATGTATCTACACCAACCCATCTAATATAATAGCCTACATGTAAATACGAAGTAAGTATGTCGCCTCTTCTCCTCTCCTCTCCTCTCTCTCTCTCTCTCTCTTCCTCTGTCTGTCTGTTTGTCTGCCTGTCTATCTGTTCACTCTCTCTCCCTTCTATCTCTACTCCCCCCTCCCCTCCTCCCTCTCTCTAAGATTTCTCAAACTGACGCCTTGTAGATCAAGCAGTCGTAAACACGATCAGATAAAAACACAATTTTATTTTAATAGAAATGGAAAGAGCATCGGATACTTCGAGCAACTCTGAAACATAATTCATTCAACATAGTAGAATTGACAGAAGCATACAAGTCTAGTGAATTCAAGCATCATTCATATGTGTAGTAAGCGTATGACAAGAGGGTTGAACAATAATAATAATACACATGACGATTCAAGTCCCAAAGATCCCCCGAAAAAGACATTCGGTCATTGGCTTGAAAAATGAAACAAATGAGTTCGATTCCTTTCATGGAAAACATTTTCGCGTCTCCCCCACCCATTCCCTTCCCACCTTTTTTTCAGGTTTTCCACCGCTCAGTCTTATTTTATTTTTTTTTGCCTTCAATTTTCGAGAAAATCCCCATCCTTGGTCTTCGAGACAACCTGAAATTGTATCATGCAAACCAGAAAGTAAATTTATGATAATAGTCATGGAAAAAAAGCAGAACACCCCGTATTTAGATACTCTTGCTGTCCTTGTAATCCGAATCCGTTGATAATTATTTTCATTTGGAACTAATACAACCCCGACATCTTACACGTTACATTCATCGAAATATTTTAATAATGAAACCACACACACACACAAAATAACTGATAACTTGAGAAGCGTTTTTAAACCTGATGGCTATCAGTTCACCAGGGATCTGGGGAAGCCCGATCCTGAATTGTTATTAGTAAATGTTGATGCTGGCCATTGGTTTGTGAAAGAGTTTTCTTGTGGTACATGGCCCGAGGCCTGAGATATCTGTGCTTGGTTCCCACTTTGATTCCACGCATTTGTGTTGTGTGTGGATGTCAGAGAACCTTGTGATGAACTTCGTGGGCTTTGCTGTTGAGGGGGCGTGAGTCCTGGACTTTGGTCTCGCACTTGGGTTTGCTGCTGCCTGGCGCTCTCATTACCCTGTCCTGCACCGTTCGTGCGGGGTTCTTGGAGAGATGTCGAAGTTTGTAGTGTGCTGCTGGGTCGATTACTCATTCCACTAAGAGCCTGCAACAATGTCAAGCGACTGAGAGGAATTAAAATGTACTGCCCCGGACCCTGAAATATTTGAATATAACCTTTCAAATCTCCACTTGTTAGAGGCGGTGCGGGAGAAGCTTGTGCATGGGAGCTAGGACCCGTGTCAATAGGAGGTATTGTTGCCTCCCGAGCAGTCAGAGGTTCTGATGGACGTGAGACAGTCTTGAGTGAATCTCGTCGGAGAGATATGTGTGTCTTGGGAATGCTTTGCAGGTCTATTTGTCAGAAGTGATTGGCCATTTGGTGACGCAGTGGGATTTACCCCGTTCTGAGGAATTTGAGATTCTCTTCCAGGTAGTCTTGGCATGCCCTGTGGAACACTAGGACCAGCATCTTTACCAAATTCCAAATGTTGATTCAGGACGTCATTGCGAGGTTGATTGGGATGTATCTGGGCTGCTCCTGAAAAGGATGTCTGACCTCCAGTCAGGTTCTGGTCTGTTACTGGGTATGTATGACGGGCGACAGATTGACTATTCACCAGATAATGCCCGTCTGTTGTCGTTATATCCATACTGCCTGTTGGGGCGTCAGTGACGCCGAGACCGCCTGGCTGCTGATTTACTGCCATGTTTTGATTTACATTAGGCAAAACGTGACCTGGAGAATTATGGTCGAAGGGTTGATTTGTATTTGGATTTGTATTGGCATTGTCAGTAGGTACAGCGTTCTGTTCATTGATATTCATTAGCTGCTGCAGACTAGACAATCCCTGTTTTAAGAGTGTCATTCGATTCTGTCCAAAATTTGGTGGTGATTTTGAGACAGCCTGGTTTTGCGTCGACGTGAGTGAATCTAAGCCATCACTGGGATGGAACACAGGTGTGTTCTGTACACTCAGTCCTTCTGTTTGTGAATTGTCTAAACGTTTGGTTGCCAGCGGGTTCTGAGCCTCACCCATAAAAGTATTGAAGAAATGGTCTTTTCCACCTCGTGCAGTATTCGTTAGTTCTCCTGGTTTCGTCATGTGAACCTCCCCACCACTGGGTGGTGCATTCGCACTTCCAATGAACTGATCCAAACCTGGAGATACGTTGATGGAAGCACCAGATGAGACAGTCGGTTTATTGCCTTGAGGACCAGTGTTTGTCATTGATTCACGATAAAGATTTGGTCCTCCAATGTGAGCACCATTTTCTATAAGTCCGACGGGACCTTGATCTGGCAGGGGTACCTCCACTGACTGTGCTGGAACCCCTGCTTTATCATTTAGGCCAATCGTGGACCCTGACTGAATATTTGGCCCTTGCATGAAGTCAGCAAACCCACCCAGCGACCCAGTTTGAAAGTTCTGTTTTTGCTGAGCTGATGATGGCATTGTTTGTGATATTGACGATGGTTCATTTGCGGGAGTTTTTGCAGCAGGCACTATTTCTTGTGGGGAGGGACCTGAAGTGTGCTGGCTCTCTTGATTTAGAGCTTCCAGAATTTGAGAACGTAATTGTGAATCTGATGGTAGATATTCACTTACTGCGTCAAGTTTGGGTTTAGGGTTATTTTGTGTTGGTGCTTGGACAGGGGTAGGTTCTGTAGTTTGTTCTTGTTGAGGGGGTGTGAGTGCCTCCTTACCAACCATAATATGGCTGACAAGCTGTCCATTATGCAAGCCATGCACGACATGAGTTTGTGTAGGCGATCCTGAATTATGTATTGTAGGCTTAAGGGGCGTCAATTCTTCCACTGGTGGACTTGGTCTCAGGGGCGGGGGCGCAACAGGGCCGTTGTAAGATCCAGGGAAAGGACCATTCGGCGTCATAGATGGATTGTTCGGATTATTCATATACTGATAACCTGGCGGAGGTGGGGGTAGTTGTCCACCGTACTGCTGCTGAGGTGGCCCGGCTTGATATTGATAGCCCTGGTTTGGAGCTGGCGCTGTCCCTGGCACTGGAAAACCTGGAGGAACATAGGCGCCCTGTGTGTAGCCTGGATTTGGTGGCATGGGTTGCGTGGGGTATTGCGGCGTTGGATTATTGGGAGGAGCGTACAGGGACTGCTGACGGTAAGAGGTCGGAGGATAACCAGGATTCACTGGCATAGGTTGTTGGTGATAATTTTGAGGGGATCCATAATTCGGACTGCCTTGATCCCATTGTCCATTCTGTGGTGGAGGTTGCCTGGATTGGTCATTCTGAACATTTTGCTCGGGTGCCTTAACATTCGTAAGAACTTTCTTCAGTTGTGATAAACTTTTCCTGATGTTCTTCATGGTGGTACTCCGTTGTGGACCCTGGGATGTTTGTGGGAGCAGAGTTTCACTTCTCATCTGATTAACCGGCAGCGTCTGCTGTTGATATGTTGATCGCGAATTCGTTCGGATTTGAGCTGGGTATGTCGAACTTGCTTGGCTTTGAGTTGGGTTGTCACTATTTGGACGTGGTACATTTTGTCGGGCATCGCGTAGACCTGTAGGAAAGTTAGAAGGAACAAAAGAATTTTGAGCTGACTTTTCTTGTATAGAACGCACTGTTTGTTGTGTTGATGTCAAGTTCGTTTGACTTTGAAGTGGGCTGACACTATTTGGAGGTGGCACATTTTGTGGGACATCTTGTAAACCTGCTGGTAAGTTTGACGGAAGAGAAGAGTGTCGAGCAGTTTTTTCTTGCAAAGCACGCACGGCCTGTCGTTGTCGCACTTTCCTATGGAGAGCTGCCTTGGCTGCCTCTATCTTGTCTTCGGTAACCTGACATCGTCCTCTCATAACCTGATGACGAAGGACACAAAAAACACGAGTATTCTTAAAAACTGTGAAAAATGTACGTAAGGGGATGATTTGCAGAGATGAAAAACATTAATCACAAACGAATGTGGATACAAATGTTCTCATTTCAGAATTTTGCAGGAGAATACAACAATATGCACGCTTAACTATAGTGTATGAATCCGAGACATTTTTATACGACACTGAGTCAGTTCGATGATGCTGATCAAATTTGTAGTTTCTATAATATATATATAGTATATATATATTTTTTTTGTTAATGAATTTACATGAATATGAATGCGAGTGGGGAGACTATGTTAACAACTCTAATATAAAATTAGTGGGATGAGAGCCATGCGCTGCAGAAGAGAGTGAGACAAAATAAGTCAGGAAAATACAGAAAATGTTTTTTTCGGTGGTTGGTGAACGTGTACATGATAGTGTGAGAGGATGAACGACTTTCTATTTTTAGTGTGCTCTCATGGTAACTCTGGTGCGTGAGTGAGGGACGGCCACTCATGGTAGTTTATGGACACTTGGCCGAGTACCATTAATTGGATTATTTCCCTTGTGATACTAGCGCGGGACCCATTATTCACATCGCGGTGAAAAGCGCGCATTTTGATTGGTCAGTTGGAAATGTTGACCACCGGGCTTCCAACTCTTATATCATGGCTTTAAGTTCTTACAACTGGCTCCTTCGTTGTTATCCACCGACAGAAAGACGGGAACCCGAATTCATTGTTGGGAGTAGGCAATACCCTATCGGTACAATATAGGTATTTATGATAACGTTTGTTATCAACGGAGATACGTCATATTAATGGACTGAAGTATCCCGCACAAATCTGGCAAATGTTGTTAGTCCTGACACTTTGAAAATTTATATTAAAACTATTACCGGGTTTCTGGTATAAGTAGTCAGTTAGAATTTTAGCAGCAAGTTTCTACTTTATAATGGTACTAATTTCGTTGTACTTTGATGCACATGTCCTATTGAAATAATTAATAAGAGGGTCTCGGATTTAAAGTAAACCACGAGTTAGAAGCATGTTATCCCCGATAAATCCAACCTGGGTCAAATTTATTCAATTATTGCTGGAGGGGACGTTAGAGTAATTTCTGCAGTTTACTGGGATACCTAATTGACTTTTGTGTGCACCCTTTTAACCGTACTGTAAATTCGATTGTGTTAGGACCCTAACCGGTTATGTTGTTCGGCTGGACTCAATGTCCGAGCCTTTCACTTGTCCAACACTGGACTACGTAATAGCCCTCTCGGACGTCCGCGCTGGCTCATAAAGATGATGCCAGTTCGAGTGGTCAGTAGACTCCATCAAAGACGCCGCAACAATAGGAAGCACAAGTGGACCTTGCAGTACAATAGATCGGCGGCGGCCTGCCGTGGCGCGCCTCGCCCAAAACATGGCCTAGTCCAGTTGCGCCAGTAGCAGAGAGACGTTGGGTAAGTTGGAGACTATTATATTAGAAGTGACTTTAATTTGCGCACCCCCCCCCCTTTCGGGGATGCCGCGTAGAGAATGCTGATCTACAGAGACTATTATGAGTCCGGCTCAACGGTAATTGCCATTGTCATTAGACGTGTAAGATGCGCGGTGCAGTGCAGTGTCTTGATATTGTGACTTTATTGTCAAAGTTAACGTTTGCGGTGCTAGATGATAATGATGGCTCGCTAACCAAGCTATCACGATTTGCTTGTGTGCATCATATAGTGTATGTGTAGCATTGCCTTGTTGTAGTAGGCAGTGAGGATTTCCTGACATGTTAATGTGGATGGCTTATGTTATAGCGAGCGGCACTATACACTTGATTGTATTACGGGTATTTGTGTACCTTGCCAGTACCACTATGCTATAGACAGCAGTGTGATTGTGATTGCGTGTTTAGTGTTTAAGATGTGTAATTAATTGCATGTAGGCCTATTGGAGATGTATAATATTAGTTGGGCCTCACATGTGTGAGCCCCAGGATTGTTCTATGTGCGGCGGTGGATGAACAATGTTTCAGTGAGTTTGCACATGTTGCAATGAGTCCCGCCTATAGATCTACTTATTATAGTGTGAGAGGATGAACGACTTTCTATTTTTAATGTGCTTTCATGGTAACTCTGGTGCGTGAGTGAGGGACGGCCACTCATAGTAGTTTATGGACACTTGGCCGAGTACCATTAATTGGATTATTTCCCTTGTAATACTAGCGCGGGACCCGTTATTCACATCACGGTGAAAAGCGCGCATTTTGATTGGTCAGTTGGAAATGTTGACCACCGGGCTTCCAACTCTTATATCATGGCTTTAAGTTTCTTACAACTCGCTCACTCGTTGTTATCCACCGACAGAAAGACGGGAACCCGAATTCATTTTTGAGAGTAGACAATACCCTATCGGTACAAAATAGGTACTCATGATAACGTTTGTTATCAATGGAGATACGTCGTATTAATGGACGAAAGTATCCCGCACAAAATTGTCGAATGTTGTTAGTCCTGACACTTTGAAAATTTATATTAAAACTATTACCGGGTTTCTGGTAAAAGTAGTCAGTTAGAATTGTAGCAGCAAGTTTCTACTTTATAATGGTACTAATTTCGTTGTACTTTGATGCACATGTCCTATTGAAATAATTAATAAGAGGATCTCGGATTTAAGGTAAACCATGAGTTAGACGCATGTTATCCCCGATAATTCCAACCTGGGTCAAATTTATTCAATTATTGCTGGAGGGGACGTTAGAGTAATTTCTGCAGTTTACTGGGATATCTAATTGACTTTTGTGTGCACCCTTTTAACCGTACTGTAAATTCGATTGTGTTAGGACCCTAACCGGTTATGTTGTTCGGCTGGACTCAATGTCCGAGCCTTTCACTTGTGCAAAACTGGACTACGTAATAGCTCTCCCGGACGTCCGCGCTGGCTCATAAATAAGATGCGAGTTCGAGTGGTCAGCACACTCCATCATAGACGCAGAGGCAAGAGCCGACAGCACAGTGAACCCAGACCAGCAACCCGGGCCCGTAGCAGCTCAGAGGCTTGCCGACGCTTGCCATCGCCACCCCGCCCCATAAGGCATGAGGCGGTAGCACAGGACCCGGAGAAACTTTGGGTAAGTTGGAGACTATTATATTAGAAGTGACTTTAATTTGCGCACCCCCCCCCCCTTTCGGGGATGCCACGTAGAGAATGCTGATCTACAGAGACCATTATGAGTCCGGCTCAACGGTAATTGCCATTGTCAGTAGACGTGTAAGATGCGCGATGCAGCGCAGTGTCTTGATATTGTGACTTTATTGTCAAAGTTAACGTTTGCGGTGCTAGATGATAATGATGGCTCGCTAACCAAGCTATCACAATTTGCTTGTGTGCATATATATAGTGTGTGTGTAGCATTGCCTTGTTGTGGTAGGCAGTGAGGATTTCCTGACATGTTAATGTGGATGACTTATGTTATAGCGAGCGGCACTACACACTTGATTGTATTACGGGTATTTGTGTACCTTGCCAGTACCACTATGCTATAGAGAGCAGTGTGATTGTGATTGCGTATTTAGTGTTTAAGATGTGTAATTAATTACATGTATTGGAGATGTATAATATTAGTTGGGCCTCACATGGGTGAGCCCCAGGATTGTTCTATGTGCGGCGGTGGATGAACAATGTTTCAGTGAGTCTACACATACGTTGCAATGAGTCTCGCCGACATATATATATATATATATATCATGTGCATGTATTATAGTTATCCAGATGTATTATGCTTCTATGAGTTTCGTAAGTGTGTGAGGGACAGTTTCATTTTAAGGAATGTACACGTTACTTTATGTATCTAGTGGTGTGTCATACACATGTTAGCCTGGCGGCATAGCTCCGCGGCTAAGGTCAAAGGGCATGACCCTTCAGTATCGATTGGGAAGGGAAGTAACCAATACAATAGCCCTGGGGCGGGTTAGTACTAATAATGGGAGTGGGCCTATGAGGATGGCCTGCATTGGGATGCAGCGTCTGTGTTATGGACGGTCAGTGGGCCATGTTGGCCACTGCGTTATTAAATGGAATGGCCATTCTGGATGTGCTGTACACCGGCTCAGTGGAGCGAAACTATTGTGTTCTTGCCCCTTCATTTATGTCCTTCATACTTTGATTAGTACATTAATTAGTTTATGTTGCCAGTGTACTAGGAAACTCCTTGTGTATATGATATAGCCACTTGTAGTTGTTATTCATTAACCTTAGCGCTATTTTATTCCATGCATACATATCCAGTTGGTTATTGCTTAAATTCTATATTATATTGTTGTTGTTTGATTTAATACTTAATACTATTACTATGTATGTCCACCATTGATTGCCTGATTAATGTTGTCATTATATCCTAATCATATTTTTGTCTTTTTCTCTTGTTCCAGCTTATGGCTGGTTGGGCTTCTTTTTATGGGCTTCTTCTTTTCTGGGTTTCTTTTCTTTTTCTGGGTTTCTTTTTTTTTGCTTGGTAGGGTTCTCCTATGCCTTTTTTGTTTGGTAGTGATACCTTTGTTAGGCTTTTTGAATAAATAAGATTGCCAGCAGAACCCTGTGTTTGTTAATCCTGTGTATCCTTAAGGGAGTTACTATTGAACCCACGCAGTAACCACATTAGCCACTCGTAGTTCATCCAACAATAGATTATAGATATTACAGACGTGCTGTGTTTCATTGAGTTCGTAGGTTGTGTGAAGGACATAGTTTCGAATGTACACACTACTTTATGTATCTTGTGGTGTGTCATACGCATGTTAGCCTGGCGGCATAGCTCCGCGGCTAAGGTCAAAGGGCATGACCCTTCAGTATCGATTGGGAAGGGAAGTAACCAATACAATAGCCCTGGGGCGGGTTAGTACTAATAATGGGAGTGGGCCTATGAGGATGGCCTGGGACAAGGTGGTCTAGAGGCAAGGTGCTCGCCTCTCATGCCAAGGGTCCCGGGTTCTAAACCCGGGCAGTGCAGGCCTGTTGGAAAGTGGATTTTTCTCATATTTTCAAGTCCCTGGTCCTATTGGGGGGTAGGATCGAGTAGTTCTTGGAAATTGGATTTTTCTCATATTTTCAAGTCCCTGGTCCTATTGGGGGGTAGGATCGAGTACCTAGTCTTCTCGGATAAGGACGAAAAAATTCGGAGGGCCCGTGTGCACGTTGCGCACGTTAAAGATACCTTGGCAGTTGGAAATCGTAAAGAGCAGGCCGAAAGGCCGCTGCCCGGGCAAAATTGAAATTAAAAGATTAAAATTTATCCATATCATCTCCCCCCCCCCCCCCCCCCCCCGCCAGAACAAGAAATAATAAAAACAAGTAAAGTGAGGTGTAAATGCCAAGGGCAGCGAACCTCCTAAAATAAAGACCTCAAATCATGAGGATGGCCTGCATTGGGATGCAGCGTCTGTGTTATGGACGGTCAGTGGGCCATGTTGGCCACTGCGTTATTAAATGGAATGGCCACTCTGGGTGTGCTGTACACCGGCTCAGTGGAGCGAAACTATTGTGTTCTTGCCCCTTCATTTGTTATGTCCTTCATACTTTGATTAGTACATTAGTTTATGATGCCAGTGTACTAGGAAACTCCTTGTGTGTATGATATAGCCACTGTAGTTGTTATTCATTAACCTTAGCGCTATTTTATTCCATGCATACATATGCAGTTGGTTATTGCTTAAATTCTATATTATGTTGTTGTTGTTTGATTTAATACTTAATACTATTACTATGTATGTCCACCATTGATTGCCTGATTAATGTTGTCATTATATCCTAATCATATTTTTGTCTTTTTCTCTTGTTCCAGCTTATGGCTGGTTGGGCTTTTTTTTGCGTGGTAGGGTTCTCCTATGCCTTTTTGTTTGGTAGTGATACCTTTGTTAGGCTTTTTGAATAAATAAGATTGCCAGCGGAACCCTGTGTTTGTTAATCCTGTGTATCCTTAAGGGAGTTACTATTGAACCCACGCAGTAACCACATTAGCCACTCGTAGTTCATCCAACAATAGCATACAATGCAAAAGTAATCAAAGGTAGAGCAAAACCCTCACGTGGACTACTGAATCCACTGTAAGCTCAGTTGGGGGTTTGACCACAAGTACTACTGCCCCCTGCTCTCTAGTGCCCACGTAAACAATGCCCTTGTACTCTGTGAGTTCCAGTACTTCTTTGACCTTCAGCCCCGATGGGTCATGCATGCTTCTCACTATTCTCCCGTTGTTGTTCAGTTCCACGGCCAGACCTTTCTGAGTGTACATCAGTTTCAGCTGATCTTTTGTGCGTCTCTGGAAATGACAGACACAGGCCAATTACTCTGGGGAAAACAAGAATTTGCCCAAAGTTGCTCCCAGAATGCAATCAGGGAGTTGAGTTAGACACTGCATGACAATATGATAAAAAATGGCTACACAACACTCAAATTGAAATAATGACCACGTCTTTTATATGCACGCGATTTAAAGTGATTTGCATTTAATCGGCTCAGTACCGCTCACTCATCTGATTGCATTTTAATGCGACGTGTGTTTCTTTTTTACCACTAATTCAAACAGTTCGCAGATGGTGAAATCGTTTGCGTCAAAAATACTGGATTCCACGAAATCACTCACAGAAGCTAGGAAGTTTCTGGAAGCAGCTCTGTTGGAGTACTGGTCCATGACTGACATCTCACCCTGATGTCGTGGATAGGTTAACCCCACCCAGTAGGTGCCATGCTCTGTCTGTCGGATATGCTCTGGCATGCCTGGGAGATTGGTGTTGAACAGAGTTCTTTGGAAAAACTTTCCCTTCTTCACCTCGACTCTGTGACGGCACAACAAATGAAGAAACAAATTGAAAATTGAAACAACGTGTTGTCGATACCTACACTACAGATCTAATATGAATTAATGTTTGTAACATTTCCATTTATTTTAAGCAATTCCTAAACATCTTCTCTCTCTCTCTCTCTCTCTCTCTCTCTCTCTCTCTCTCTCTCTCTCTCTCTCTCTCTCTCTCTCTCTCTCTGTCTGTCTCTCTCTCTCTCTCTCTCTCTCTCTCTGTCTCTCTGTCTCTCTCTCTCTCTCTCTCTCTCTTTCTCTCTCTCTCTATCTCTCTCTCTCTTGCCTTGCCTTTTTTTTTGGACTAATTACGCCTGATAAGCAACAGGAGAACTGCACCTCACAGATGTATTTGTATAGTGTATTTGGCTCTTTCGTAGTTTGACGTCATTTTGACCAATATAGGCTTCGTGCCAAACTTCCTGCCCTATCTGTCTCTCTCTCTCGCCTATGACTGTATGTCCATCTGTCTACTTACCTCTAAGTCTGTTTATTTATCTAACTATCTATTTTTCTGATTGCTTCTGTCTATTAGCTGTTATATTAGTATGTTGGCCAATTTCTACCACAAATAGTTGGGTGTATTTCCTGGGAGAAACTATTCAGTGTAAAAAACAGTTTGAGTTGCAGGGCCTGTGTAAACTTCTGTAATGCATGAAACAGGAACAAAACTAACCGTGTAGACTTCAGAAAGTGTGAAACAGGCGTGTCATTATTATGTTTTTGTTAATATTACCTCAAAATCCTGGCTCTTCCGGCCTCAGATACCAGTAAAGCCTGTTGGTCGTTCGTGATATCCAGGCCCGTGGGGTAAGCAATACCCGCCATAATCTCCCTCACTTGGCCAGTGACTGGGTTAAAACCCAGCAGTCTGGGAATGAGCATAACATTACTAACCTGCAGTGTTAGTAGTAATTGTAGTTGCTTTATCATTAGATAACATGGCATGTAACGTCCTCTTCTCATTCTGTTAGTAGTTACCTATCCAATTACAACTGCCCTATTACTGCTATTGGCATGGTCACTACTAGTACTGATATTCCTACCACAGTTAAAACGTTCAACATCGTAACAATCGTTATTACCACGGCTTTTAGTAAGAGCGTGATAATTGATTTAAATGCTACAAATATCTCAATTACTCCCACAACAGAGGTGTAAATGCCAAGAGTAGCGAACCTCCTAAAATAAAGACAGAAAACCAAAAACCACTGCCACGATGACTTCGACTGTCTCTTTAAGGCTATAGCCACAAGTGATTAAGGTCAACCAATGTTGCCTTTACTACCATTGTTGTTACTGCTGTTTTTTGTTTAGAACTAATAAATAACTCTTGATATTATACATAGAAAGTGTGTGTGTGTGATCTTCAGACCACCGCTATATCCACCGTACAATTCTTACCATTGTCTTATGCTGTTACTATTGTATACCTTCTTATGTTGTTACTATTGTATACCTTCTTCTGCAGTTACTATTGTATACCTTCTTATGCTGTTACTATTGTATACCTTCTTATGCTGTTACTATTGTATACCTTCTTATGCTGTTACTATTGTATACCTGACCATTGTTCTGACGATTGTCACATCTCGTCATAAACACTCTCTCTTAAACAATCCAGCCCACTGTTATTAATGACACGGACACACAAACGATAATAGAGCTATTCCATGACAGATTAATAAGCCCTTTTTTATTCCTATTGCTGTATGCTGAATTTGTTTGCCAAGAAAGTCCTATGCATGATTCTGTGGTGCAATGGCAATGAACAAAAAATGGCTGGCCCCATCAAGAAACCGCAGATAACAGTTTTTTGTTCTTGCTGTTTTGCCTAATATTCTATGAAGTCTTTTAAGAAATACATTTTACCCCCATTGATTAAGGGGGAGTAGAGTATTTCAAAGGTTAATGTATTTGAGGGAAGGATTATATTCAATGGATTTTTTGCCCTTCCTATAAAAATTAGATCCATCTCAGTTGCGCGTTTTCATGATAGGGTCAATGATATCTTGGTAGCAGGGGCGAGGCATCTTCATAATGAAATAATCAGTGATTACCCTTCGAATATTAATTCTAGAATTACTACGCTTTTCAGATCGAGCACAACTCCAAGTCCATTTAGTCAGTTCAGCATTTTGGGTTTGTTGTTATAGTCTAACACCCCTCACCGAAAAGCATCTTTGTAGCGACTTACACCATATGAATTGGTCCAAAATCAGTGATTAACAAAGACGAAGAAGACTTGACTACACCCAGAAGCGAGCTTGAGCATAGCCTGTTTTCTTCAAAGCGGCGCCGCAGACAGCAAAATAGTGGGGGAAAAAAATAGGTTTATAATCAAGGTTTGACCTGATTTTAAGTAGGCCTACTTATACAGGTTTTTCACTATGCGGTCGTTTTCATCCCAATCGAAAGGTAAAGAGTAGAGTGAAAGAGTTTGTGTGGATCTTTTTCTTTGTTTGTTTGAGGTAATCTAAGAATAATTTACTCTATGCACAGCAAGAGCTATCAAAGAATAATAATTATTATAGTCTAGATCTAGATATAACTGTGATCAAAATCAGTCGAACATATTAAGAACATCAATTCACTTGATAGGTCGCGCGAACCTAAACCGCAACGGCAGATAGCCACTTCTCCGAAATCGCTACACATTGTTGTGTCACAGAGATGCCATTTAAGCACTTTCTACCATTTAATGTTAATAGGTCCTTTCCGAGAAACTTTATGAGATGGTAGAATAACAAAATCTCTGGTTATGAATATGACAATGAAAACGTGCTGTTCAAATTATATTTTTAAAAATGGGTGAAAAATATGCGTTTATAAGTCTGTTAGTATGAATGAATAGTTTTTCAGATTAGTTTGTCTTGTAAATTGCTGCATTCCTGTCCTGTTGACAAGAATAGTCCGCTCTTCAGATTTTTGCAGTGCCTAGCAACCGTTTCATTGTTTTAGTGGCTGCATTTATAATTATGTACATATGATGTAGCGATACGTCCTATTATGAGGATCTTACTACCTTAAATTCTGATTACCCTCTGCAGAGGGCCACGCTTCGCCCCTGCTTGGTAGACAGCACAGCTCCACAATTCAGTTATAATAAGGAATGGAAGGTACGGAAATAACTGACAGCTGTATTACTGAGAGTGTTCAATCATCATTCATTGCTGCAATGTCCTTTTGAAAGACACTTAACATACCGCCCATCAGCCCTTCCTTCAAATCGTATCCAAAACTCCATGGCGTAATCGAAGGTCGGGCTGGGGTCACTCAATACAATGGTCCCGTCTTTCACGTAGACAAAATCATTGAGGTACCGACTGGCCCGGCCGTTGACCGGTGTATCTGAGTCAAACAGGTGACGAGACACGCCTGTGACATAAAGAGAAGGATGTGAAATATCAGGAGAGGCACGTGTAACATCAGCACTGATCTAGACAAATTCCACAAAAGGTGATAAGGTTTCCAAGTAATGTAATGATGGTGAAGTTACCAACCTTAAGAATACATCCATCAGAAAAAAGGTGTTTCAAAACAAACTGTTCACGAGAACAGCTCAAGGACAAATTACGCTGGTTATAATCAACAAGATCGTAAAAATTAACTCACTGACGTCGTGACCTAACACGGCATTTATGATCCTAATGTGATCATGACATACACTCTACCAGCCACTCACTGGTTTTAAAAGTGTACCAACTACACGTTGGTTAAATTACATACGAACTTCATCCTCTCGGGATGGAAGTAGGAGAGCTCTGCTGCTACTTTCTCATGAACAGTAGTCTTAAAGGCTGGACTCACCCGCGTAATGGCCAGGTGCCGTCCATAAATCTTATAGAATGAATGGACACTGTACGGACTTTCCAAGGATGGGTCTCGTACAGTATCCGACCACCCGCATACATTGTAAATTGTACTTAAAGAAATGACCTCTGCTGAGTGCAGACTTAGCAATTCCGCGACAGACAAATTGTATGAGGTGCAAATCTAAAAAAGATGTGGAAAAAGTCCGCCCGTCTGTCTGTCTTTGTAAATAACGAAACAGATAGGCCTATGCATGTACAAACACAAACAGCCACAAGAAATATAGTTTCGATTTGATGTTTTATTCTGCCTCACCCTAGCTGTCCCCATTCTCTTAATATTTGTCAAGTGCTAAGATGCTATGGTATAGTGACAGAACGATTTCATAAACATCCCAGCGTTCAAATGAAGTAGATTTTTATGGGTAAACTTAAAGTGGTATCGTACATTTGATCACAAAATTCATGAATTTCAATTTGTACAATTCACACCCAAACTGCTGGAAGAATCATATGCAGACTAATACCATCGACACATTGCTAGGTATCGGTAACTGTATTGGTGGTCAACACCGTGAATCTCTGGCCCGTAAGAACGAGTATATTACCAGATTGATCCATTCGTGTCAGAGATAACAATAACTGCTAGTATGGCGTCATCTCTGAAGCCAGAGTATGAAATATGTAACTGTGAATGTGATATTTTCCCACCTCTCTTTGAGATCCGCTTAGAAGAACTAAAAAAATATATCAGAAGTGAGAAATCCACACAACGCAAACAACAAATTGTAGTCGTGATTTATTTTAACTTTATATTCCTAACAAATCTGGCCATTCTGCAGTTTACACAGTCTTCGGTGCTGAATCGTGCATCATTAAGCTATGTTGTCGTTTATCCAAGACAGGTAAGTGGACACTCGTGTGTACAGGCCCAGCTGGTTGCCGCAGTTGCCATCAATACCAGCCGACACAACTCCATAGACATAATATTTCCCATCGGCTTCCTGGCAAGCGAATGGGCCTCCAGAGTCACCCTGGGAAATGGAAGTTGAGAATCTAGAAATACATGTTCATGCGTTGATCATATTACATCATTCATCCACCCTTTCCATATATTATGACTTAATACAATCATGATCTATTACCAGGATAATACGCCCAGGCCAATGATTGTGCTCCTGGGAAGTCAGCCCTGAATATGTCATAATAAAAAATAAAAAAAAGACATTACTTTTTTCTCGATCCAAGTCTAATTTTGCAGGCTCTGACTCGTGTTGAATCGGGAAGTCCCACCTCGATGTGTTTATAAGTACATGTAGATTCAGTTTGTACGTCAGGCTGCGAGTTCTTGTGCTTTGGTGCTGCTAAAGAAGCAAGAACTCGCAGCTAAGTAAACTGTTTCACTTCGTTCCTGTTGAAGTCTTTTATTGTTCGTTTTTTTGTTTTTTTTCACTTGACAAAGGCGAAAGCCGAAAATTTATGCATTTTCTGTCTTCTCTTTAGTTTGCTTTGTACTGTTTGGATTTTATTTCTCACGCGGGGCTTCGCAACATACAACCTTTTCTTTTTGCCCAATTTTGACTTTGGTTCCGGTATAGACTGTATCACACTCACAAAACAACTTCCGGTTAGGACTAAGGTTTGAATGATGAGATTGAGTTCTAAGACTATCAAGTATGAAACTTTGTATGTGTGTTCTCAATGTGCCTAGACTAGGAAAAAGAAAAGGTCTGGAATTGGGAGATTGACGCTGCAGGGCCAAAAGTACAGGTTTGTGTTTTCAATATGCCTAGGAAAATATTATAATATTTCTTTTCCATTAACACATGACGTTATCACTTCCTGCGATGTGCAAACAAACTAACCCGTGCGTAAATCATAGCCATTTGACGGATGCTGGTGGGACGCGCAGGATGTCAACGCGCAAAGGGAGAGCAGTAAAACGTATCTCAAAACAAACCATGGAGCTATTGAAACAAACAAACAAAAATGAAATAAAGCTAAAAGAACAGACAAAGTGAAGCAGGTCCATAATAATCACCCAGAACTGAAACTAATACTACTATTTCCTGTTGCACCCACTGGTGCTTAGGGCAGCAACAAAGGATCTCCAGCCCTGTCTGTCCTGGGCCATCTTTGCGAGAGTTCCCCATGAGTGATTGAAGGATTTCATCTCTGCCTCGATTGTTCTCCGCCAGGTTGCCTTGGGTCTGCCTCGCTTGCGCCGTCCCTCCGGTGTCCACTGAAGTGCTGTTTTGGTTATAGAATTTGCTTCCTTTCGCAGCACGTGTCCAAGCCATCTCCATCGTCTCTTCGTGATGATGTTGGCTATTTCTTCTTGCTTGCATCGCCTTAGTAGTTCCTGA
This sequence comes from Onchidella celtica, assembly GCA_963931925.1. NCBI lineage: Eukaryota > Metazoa > Mollusca > Gastropoda > Systellommatophora > Onchidiidae > Onchidella > Onchidella celtica. Next base: position 21,780,132 of record OZ007574.1, on the reverse strand, counting down.
TTAGAAATCTTGTTTGGCCAAAAGATGCGGAGAATCCTACGAAGACATGTGGTGTGGAAGGAAGACAACTTGGCGAGGTCACCTTCTGTCATTCGCCAACACTCTGATCCATACAGGAGTGTGGATAGGACACAGCTTTGGTACAGTCTGATCTTGGTGTTGATGCCGTATTGTGTCGATTTCCAGATGTTGCTCATACTTTGAAAGACAGCCCTTGCATTTCCCAGCCTACTTTGGATGTCCTCCTTTGTGCCACCCTCTGGTCTGATAATGCTACCAAGGTATTTAAATTTGTCCGTCGTGGTGAGGTTCTTGTCATCTACTTGCACTGGTGCTGGAGTGTCTACATTTAGGGTCATAATCTCTGTCTTCTTCTGGCTAATCCGAAGGCCTACCTTGCATCCAAAATTATGTAGTCTGAAAAGTGCTATGATCCTCTGTTTATCTCTTCTCTTGACAGTTGGACGCCTGGGTTTATGAGTTTTTATATGCTGATAAAGAGGTGGGTTGTACCAGGTCCATGTAGCCTACTCTTTAGGCCTACTATCCTTCTTACCACAAGAGTGACTACTGTGGATTATATACACGCACCTTTATACAGTGATACGTCCGTAACTATTAATTGCATGTATAGAACATTTTACCGCCAACTGAGAGAGTCGTTTTCCATTTTTTTGGTTTTTGTTTGCAGAATAGAAATTTAATCTAAAATTATGATAGAGAACGTTACAATAATGAAACTATAGGCTAGACTATGGACTAGACCATGGTTTGTCGAATTACTTAAATTTGGCCACGCATAGAAAAATAGGCAATTTAGTGGGCTTTTGGGATATCTACCTGCCCGCTGCAGCTCTTCGCGGAACAATTTTCCGTGCTTGTTATTTGACAGGTACGTTCATAATGGCTCATAATAATTATGTGCAATCGTCACAATATTTCGTCTGGTTTATACAGCCGGCGTCGACCCGCTCATTTTATTTTTTTTTTACTTCACGAATGACAAGCCAAAAACATTTGTCAATGGGCGGATTACGCACAGAAGTACATAAAGTTATTAACGTCATTATCACGTCCACCGTGCATCATTCCAGTTATATATCATGTTTAACAAATTGTTACAATCATTGTCGCCACATCCACCACTATACTGTCCCCGCCATCATCACTATTACCAACCTCATCTTCACAGTGGGTTTACAAATTGGTTTCTTAATGTGCAGTATAAATTTAGTTAATAGCAGCGCCATGGCCGCCACCAACAGTGTGAATGCACACAGAATCACATTACGGCCAACACAAATCCCAGTCATGTCCAAGTCCGATACCTACATAATTACGTTAAGGTAATTTTCACTACTTTTTTTTTTTGTGAAAGACACGCGATCTAAAAAATATATATATACTATATATTAACAACAATAATACATGTAAGGAAATTGATACTTAGGTTATCGTGCTCTGTTAATGTCCCCTAATATTGATAAGCCCACAACTGTGATCAACAATGGAGAACTTGAAAAACTGGCTTTCCTGCATTGGCAATCTACTAAACGGACGCTAAACTTCTAAGTTCTTCAACGACAACCATAATTATTATTATTATGGTAGTCTTAACTCCTAGGGCATGCTGTTCCAGATTCGAGCTACAAGTACAACAAACCGAAATGCAGTATCTGCACTTCGCGACATCGTTGCCCGTTTGTGGACAGAGTCGACTAAGCATAATTATATTTCAGTCGTATTCTGTGACTGCGTTAGGATTAGGGTAATAGCCTGGTATTAGTGTAACAGTTTGAAAAAATACTAAGCCATTAAATAGGACTGCCAGTTAGCAAATGCCTTAGCCTTTCTAATAACTCACACCCGTACTAAAATCAAGACCATATATTATGACACGGTTGCTGTTTCGAGTCTCTGATAGAAGAATTTCCACGGAACATGGAGTAGACATTATACTCCCAGCAATCAATATAGCAACCTTTTTCTTTATGTTACAGCAAAGTGTAAAACTTCACTGCCATGCTTCTCGTGGTCACCTAGAAAATCATAGCGCGATTGTTTTCTAATTGCCAAATTTAATTTATGTCATTAATTGAGAAAATTCATCGGATGCTCAGAACTACAGAGACTGCGTAGCAGACATTTCATGTAGATGTTTCATGCGTGCACTTGTGATATTTTGTTGAAAACTTACGGCATCCTCTCGGTCTAAGATTGGCAATGACCACTGGTCGGCATGGAACGACGTTGACGACCAGCCCACCTTGAGTGACAGCATATACGTCATCTGCCAACAAGAGATAAAATGTTGGTCAAAGATGTAGTCTATCAACCTATAAACCATGTGTCCCACAACAGCGACTCCCCCTCCCCCCTCCCACTTCCCGTTTCCAAACAGGGGAGGGGCCCCAACCTCAGAAGTCACGGCCCTGGCAAAACCCCAAGGAATGCTTTATCCTGAGCTATTATTTATAGGCAACTTGAATGGGGTCCTCCGCAAACTTAATCCAAATAGCAGGTGGCACAGACCTGACTTTACGAGATGAGCCATGCCTCACTGACAGCCAGTGTAAACATTCCAAATATGTTTATAGTTAGCATTTTACCTGCTGACACCGAAAAACATTTCCATTGAGGGCCCTCAAAATAAGATAATGATGATTTTCACAGTCCCTTTTTACACCAGACCGATATCAATGGGTATAGGGAGAACATTTCTGAGAGTACATTTTAATAGCAATGTCGCCTATTCGTCTACAGTAATTTACACAGATGCCTGCTTTGCACAATACTGTTGCATTGTAAGTGTTATCAAGAAGGCATAAAATAGGAATTTGATGATAACAGGAAGTTGCTGGAAAGGGTGAAACCATCTAATTCGCCTGAGTAGCCTTTTTTTTTCTTTCTTTCACCTTCATGTTTTCTGCTTTCTATTGTTCTTTAAAGGCTTTTTGTCCTCGTTGAAGGTAGCAAAGTAACATCTATATTATGTGTTCGTCTGTCTGTTTGTCTTCATTTTGGTTTGTGTGTATGCTCGGCCTCACTCCAAAGTGCACCCAACCAATCGGAGTTTTGGGGGTTTTTTTTCGGGGGCATCGGCGTTTGAGTGGGTTTTTAGCCCCAGCAACTAACAACCGCTGTTTATCTGAAGATTTTATCAAGCATCCACCGATGCTACTGCATTGTGTTAAAGTTTCTATAACCTGTGGTACATAACTTTTGTTCACTTTATTTTATCTCTTTCGAGGTAATATTTCTCATTGTCATGTACATGCACTTTTCATTCTAATGTTGGGATCTAGATAGTAACTTATTACATATTTTCATACATGTTTTAAGTTCGTGACTATATTTTGTCATAAATCGATGTATTGAACCATATAAACAAAAACGGGCTTATGTTAAGTAAAAGCCATGCCCAAGCTCAATATCCAACCGCTCCTTCTACTTCTTCCACCACAACCATCACAAGGCTGACCCACCTTCAAGAATGGCATAACTATGAGGGACACCGATTTGTCCACCATGAAGTCGTTCTGCTTCCTGTAAGAGATTGTTTACAGCTAAGCTCCCTGCCAAGATGGGCTCAGGTGGAAGTCTGGAAGGAAAGATAGTTTGTATCTGTACTATATACTATAAAGCTGGACATGGCCAAATTCTGAATCTTATTTTAATATGCAGTCCACACTTATCTTTAAAACAATATCATCCTTATTTTAACAACCATCCTCAAACCCACTAAAAAAATCTTTCCGACCCTTAATGCAATGGGTAAGAGATCTGTACATTTTTCACAAAGTGATCTCCATTCAATTCGAAATTGTTATTTCGTCACCTGAAACAAAGACCAAAGACAGAAAAAGACACCGAGACGGCCAAACTCCACTAGATCGTCTAGACGACAAACCATTTGGCACTGTGAGCTTTTTTTTTTTTTTTCAAGACACACTAAAACTTAGACCCAAACACAATGGTTTCGGTTTCATTCCGCTCTCGGTTAGCTTTCGGCAGTTTTGCCGAAAGGCGTCAGTCTCAGTCTCGATGAAAAACGAAACAAGACGAAAGCGGAAGCGCTGTGCGCTCTAAAAGGCGCCGAGAAAATTTTTGACATCATCTCTCTCGGCTTTTCGACAAGACGAGGCTGACGCCATTTGGCACATCTGCGGAAAGCCAAACAAAACTACGCCACTGTGTCCGGGCTTATAGTCTGCTTGTACAGGTAGCCAGTCCTGTTTTTCAGTAAGACGGTAAGAATTTAAGAAGAGAAATATTCTGATAACGACGATGATGATAATCGCCATGACAGTAAGGGTGATGAGCTAACGTTGGGCGTCAGTACTTACTGGAAGGAAGCAGCATCTATTTGAACACCACGTGCTTGTGGGCAACCAATCAGCAGCAAGACTATTACTCCCAGTGATTGTAATGTTATAAATAAGAATGGTTTTGGTGACAAGTTGCCTGACGACGCCATTCTGTTGATGAATGCAAATACATTGATGAATAAATAATTTATTGAAAAGATGACTTAGCTCATAAAAAAATGGTCTGCAATGGTCGATTATTGGCATCATAGGAGAACCAATATACAAAAGAGCCCAGGACAGTATGAAGGAATACATGTACTGGAATAACTAATTCAATGAATGTATGAACACGTCTGCAATGGTCGATTTTTGGCATCATAAGAGAACCAATATACAAAAGAGCCTAGGGCAGTATGAAAGAATTACATGTACTGGAATAACTAATTCAATGAATATATGAACATGTGAGGAGAATGAACAAGCAGATGAAAGTGACTCACCTGATACAGGCATTAAAAAAAGAAGGAAAAAAGAAGATTTGATTATCACATGACACTAATTAGGAGAACCCGTGGAGAATGACTGATTGAGCTAAATGAAAACTAATGTAAACGAGGACATACGGGAATAGCTTATTTTTATAAGCAAATAGTGTTTGATTTTCCGTGGCTGTGTCGGCTGCATAATAACTCAATGGCAGATCGCTCACTTTTCAGGCTGGGTGTCCCCGATTTGACACTAGCTGTAGCCCGCCCTTCCAACAGACATGTTTATTTCCTGATTTATTTTGTTGTAAATGTGTTATTATAAAAAGACACATTTCGGAGTGATGAAAAGGATTCCTCGATGGCCATTTCGGCCAGGTCATTAGTCCACCCTGTTCTCAGCCTGGCATAATGTCACGCCTTACAATACATGGGCACTTTATAGAGATGGCCCGTTGTCTGTCTCGTTGTTCTTTGGAGATCGTATCTAACCTAGAGCTTATATTTCCAGAATAGTCCACGAAACATTTCATTGCGAATTCTGGATATCTCAGCGGATCCCCCAAATTTGTGGTCGACACTGGCTAGTGGCTACCGGTTTACTCCTCCGTTTCAAGAAAAACAAAAAAATACCCCCCCCCCCCCCCATCTCTGTTCCTTTTCCCTAAGACTGTTGTTTTGGAACCGTAGCCTAATTATAAAGCCAAACAGAAAATACTGAGTTGTTCACTGTCAGCTACAGCTTACAACGGAAAATACTATTGTCCCCCAACAGCAGTTTTTACCTAATATGACACAGAAGGGGCAATGGCCTGTTTATCTCCACGACATTCTTTAAGAATTCCACATATTTCATCTTGCATTAACACGATTGGAGAGAAGTTACTGACATAAAAGGTCAACGTTCTTGTCCTTAGTCCTGTGCGCGGCACAGACATGAAACAACAGCATCTATCATTTTTTACACATCACGCACATCATGCTCGACTTGGAAGCCAATTCTTTGTCGTTGTCAGTGCTTATTTGTGTACATCAAAGGACGTCAAACGGGGAGCAAAACACATTGGAAACACGATTATATAGGTGGTTTGTGGTTCGCAAATAATGTGCCGCACCCCGGTATGCGAGTAATTTACAATTCGTTTTGTAGTCTCAGAAATAGGGTACCTTTTCAGTCTGCTTACTGGAACTGAAGATAATGGTAAATACGATAAGATGGGACGCCTTTATTAAATATCGTGCACACAGTTTGTGCGCTGGTCGGGGGCGGGGCCAACGGCGTCATGCGTGAAAACAATGCTTGACATAATGATAATTTAATGATGCGGATTTGTGACAGTGCTATTACGACTAAAAACCAGAGTTTTCCCATATCGACTGAAGCTATAATTACAAAATGGGTGACTTCAAGCAAGGCATGCAGCGATAGCTGAACAGTGAACGAATTAAATATTTCCCCCATACTGACTTTGTAAAATACGACATTATTCATGACTTCCGCACTTTCGCCGCTAGGTGGCAGTGCAAAATATGTGCACGCTAAACTAGCAAGCTGTTTCATTTTATTGTATCTAGTATCTTTGCTGGAAGTGCTGAAATTCAAAACTATGAAACTGATGAGAACTACTGGCTCTGTATCAAAACTTATTTCTTAGGAAGCGCATATCCGTACAACATGTTGTACGGATATGGACTGTGCATATCAGTACAATGCACACAATTCGATGACGTAGAACACACACCGGAATACTATATTACTGACCTTGTTAATTTGCATAGTTTTTAAAAATATGAATCGGCTTAGTAGCAAAACAATCCGACTTCTGCTCGGAGATTGCGTGATCTGCGCTAATATATACTTGAGTGTACGTCGATCACCAATGGCTACCCCAACCCTTTTTCGCCTGATTAGTCAATCTGACTACAGCCCATTGATACAAACTGACTAGACCCTCACGCCCCCAGGTCCATCTGACTATTCCATGTGTTGTCACTTTAAATTCGTGAACACCATACCAAGTTTTGTTTTAGCAAACCTTCACCAGTCGCGCTTTTGGTAAATATGTTGTACGGAAATGCACTGTCCATATCCATACAACATGTTATACGGATATATACACTTCCTATTTCTTATGCCCTTATAATTTTGAGCTCACAAACATTAGTTGGCATTCACGTTATAAGTAAAAGATCTTAATGGACACAGTTACCGCAAACGAAAACGAAAGACAGACAGGGGATGTATAATGTGGTAACAATTACAATATCGCGGAGAAAAAGAGGTGGCACAGGAGGGAAAGAAAAGAGAAAGTCTGGAAAGAAAGCCGAATATGGATACTTAGCATGCTATTCATCTGGACGGTATTTTAGTACACGCTGCACTTCTCCCTCTCCACTTTTCTGACCAGTTCACTGAGCATCATCCGCACCCTTGCCTCACCCCCTCCCGCCAATACACACACACACACACACACACACGCTCACGCAAACACACTAAATCTCCTTTTCTCTCTGTTTTCTTTCCGACATTTCGAGACGTTTTTTTTTTTTATAGTAAATCTAGCAATGGCAGCTAGGTATGTGTGTCTTCCCACCCTGTCAGTGGTTTGACGAGGGCAGGTGTGTCACACACAGACATCAAACGTAAGGAAAGACACAACGACCATCCATTGTGTGGACAGGAACCAAGGTTTCATAAGTTAAAACGGCTTTGGGGCTGGCTTTATCAGCGACGCCGGCTTTGAATAAAAATAAACGTAAATAAATAAATGAATCATTTTTTAAACTTGGAGGCAGAATAAAAACGCCGCTGACCTATGTTTAGTCACGATGACCCCCTCCCCCCCCCCCTTCTTTGCTCATTTACAATGTCTTGAATTCAATCAAAACAAGGTGAGCAGAACTATAATTCCTTTCATTAAACGGAAAACTACACTTGGAATTAAAAATTTCATTTATTTGTCAAATAGTAGTTAATTAATCAAATGATTTAAATTTAGTGCTTTCATTCTTTCTGAATGTTGTTATCCTCAATATATCTCAAGTCTCTGCGTATCATTCAACAATGCTGTGGCAGGGGATATGACTGAATTAAAATTTTATGCTATAGATTTTTTTTCTTTAGTCAAGAAGCCTTCACGGTCATGGTTTCTGTGTTAGAATGAATAAAAATGTTCTCTGAAAACAAAATACAAACAACCATAACAACAACACAAAAATAACAACAACACGACAATAGCAACAACAACAACAACAACAACACAATAACAACAACAATAGCAAACACAAAAACAACGAGCAAACAGATGTTTCTCTCTACTAATTCTGCCACTATTATTGTCCTTAACATCGCCGTTCCCATAACGACCACAATTATGTTAGTAAAGATATGGCCTGGGAATAGCACACAGCCTGGAAGCTACTGACAAAACAAAGTCAAAATATGGTAAAAAGAGAAAGAAAAAGTTGTACATGTGTGCAGCGAATCTTCGGGTAAAAAATAATACAGAAACAATACAAGAAAAACGCAAAGGAAAAGGAAGGACAAATCAAGCTTTCAATTGACTGATCTTCATAAAAAAAAAAAAATGTAACATGATAGAAAATTGAACGAATAACACTACGCCCCTATAAGGTTAAGTAACAAAATAAACAATAACAACAGCAAAGGCTCGCAGACAACAACAACACCACCACCAACAACAACAACAACTAAACACGAACAATTGGGCTAAGTTACCAGCAAGCATCATGAAACTGCAGCAAACGACAGAGATAACAATGAAAGTTTACCTCAAGTCCACTCAGCAGATAGACGCATACCGTCCGTCAGGCTAGTCAGAGAGTCACTGTCAACTCTCAGATGACGACGAGGTGTCTTGTGCTTTCACTTGACGCTCGTGACGTTCACGAGAAGCCTCTCATTGTTCTGCTGTAAGCCCATGCGACGGCTCAGATGAAATACATTGTATTAGTGAAGCCCGCGGCCCTCTCCAACTGGACTTTCCTTCTGAACATAAGTCCAGTGCACATCCAGTAAAACTATGTATCTATTGTAATTGCATGTTCCAAGTTACAAGGTTTCAGAATTACGAGAGGAAATTACTTCCTTTTGCCGTTGACACTGTCATATTCCTGCTGTGAGATGTTTAGTTGAAACAAAAAGTCATTGGTTATAGAAATGGTCTTCATGTCTTGGAATTGGTGATCAAGGCAGGAAGTTTGCTAACTTGTCTAAACAAGTAAACAACAACAACAACAACAAGAAGAAGTCTATTCACAGTAACGGTATAGAGTGTCATCACTTACGTTCCTAATCGTGTTTTTTCTTCTTGTTTTTTTGGGGGGGGGGGGGGAACAACAAAACAACAAAAAACTATCATCACGAATATAAGAGGTTCTTATTTAAGGTATTAGGGCTACTTATTTCTTTATCTATTTTGTTGTTGTTTATTCCTTCTCCAGTAATTTGGTTCCTCATTAATTTAAACACATCAATGTGCCCATTCATTCATTTATTCATGCATTCATTCATTCATATAATAACCATGTATACATATACATTCCTGCTTCTTTTTTCTATCTTTCTTTTTTGTTTGTTAATTGTTTGTTTTCGTATGTGCACGAAGAAGCTCCCCCCTCCCCCTGCATCTTTCTTGAGTTTGTCGTGGTAGGCCTATTCCATGTCACCTCTACTTTTCTCCTACCCTTTCACTGCTATAGGGCTCAACCGGGCTCAACACATTTATATTCGTTTTGTTTTGTTTTGCTCCGCTATCATCACAAGAGCTTAACTGGATTATCGTATCTGCCGCCATGTTTTAGGACCTGAGAGAAAAGGAACTCAAGGCTCGTGGATTTTCGGTGGGTTGGCCAATTTTTCTCTCATAAATACAATGGCTCACCATTAATTTTAATACGTATTTGAATGAAGTAGCTAGTTATACTTAAATAAAATATTCAATTATGAACGTTCTAATGTCCAAGCTCTTGTCGAGGCCAATACGGACATTCAAACCACAAATAATTCTTCCCCCAAAACAACAACCACAACATTAATTACGGATCATTTGGTTTATATGGTGATCAAAACGTATGTTTTTATGGAAGCCGTTTGCCTAGTGACAAGCCTTCTTTTTTTTTTCTTTCTTTTTCTTCGGTTATCGGACTTCAAGGGGGAGTAATGCAGAAAACCGGAAACACAAGACTCCACAGCCTCGTTTTGTCAGGGAACTACGACGGTCGCCATCTTGTGTGAAATACTTGTAAAATGTAGATAAAACCGACAAACTCAGACGGAAGTTGTACTTACGTAGCCCATGTACCATGTTTGTGGTGAGCACAGACTTGAAATGCGACTGATCATTCCATAATTTGTTCACTAATTAGCTGCCTATGGAAAACAAGAACTCAGGGTTTATATCACAGGTGCGGTTTGCGTCGGTCACCGAGGCCGCCAGTCAACTCAGCAGTAGGCCGTAGAGAAGAGGAAGTCGAAATCCACTTGGCCCTACACCAGAATAGTTTTTGGAACATAGATTTGAGTCCTTATTTGTTAGAAATCACTTGTGCCACTGATAACTGTGCACGAAGGTGATTGCCAGTTTAGATAATATCAGCACTGCGAATGCAGGGTGCTGATTTTCCTTTATTGTAACTTGCTTTCTTGATCTTATTCTAGACTAGATTTAGATCTAGATCTAGACTCTAGATAGCTGAGCTGAAAAACGTCAGGCCATGTGGTTCCATATGAAAATGAAGTAAAGATACTCGTATAGGATATTAACGTTTGCAGTTAAGGGAATATGGGAAAAAGGATTATTAGGCCACATCCACATTGGTAGGGCATTTGGTAAAGGAGCACTAGTCTAGATCTAGATCTAGATCTAACCTTCATGCAAATCAGCATGCAACTCATCTCACTCTAACTAAGACTCAAAACTAGATCTAGATATCTAGATAGATCTAATCTAGGTTTAGATCTACACCAAATTGTACACTGTAAATGTAACATGACAGACGGCTCTCTGGGTATAAAAAAATAAATCCACTGCCAGTTAAAGAACAGTAGGTAGATCTAGGCCTATATTGCCTGCACAGTCACACTCACAAAAAACAAAACAGATCTAGAGTCTAGATCCAGGCTAATAAGAATTCTTAGGAAACTTTGTATTTTAGTTTTTAACGCCTTTTTGGCCACCATGACAGCGGCCTTATCACACTGAGTTTTCAGGAGCCTTAGATCGAAGTGCACCCAGCTCAAATCACTTCTGTCCATATTTAAAAAATATGATTAAATGCAAAGATTTCCACCTGGGACAAAGAAGAGTAGCCTAGATCTAGATCTGGAAATATAAGATCTATGGAGATTAATGTTAAGTCAGTTTTCAGTTTTGGCTTTGGTAGGCCTGTGTTTCATTATCTGAGTTGGTGTTATATTGATGAAGAGGAGCATATTAAGGACTTATTTGGAGATTGTTTACAATCAGCAAGTAATTACAGTTATGTAGTAGCCTACCTTTGAAATACGTAATCTAGTCACATGCCTGCATTTTCATCTTTACAGTTCTTCTGACAAGAGATCAGCCATTGATATTTTTCGACGGTTAAGTTTTTCATCCTTTCGCCACTTTGGACGGAAACTTTTCAAAAGTTTTCATCTTAATAGGGACAAATCTGTCCCAAGGCCAAGAGCATTCAACAGTGGCAAGATGCCTCTACCAAGCAGGGCTCGTGTGTATGCGGACATCAACACACACAAACCCAGAGAGTACTGGGATTATGAATCACATGTTGTTGACTGGGGGTAAGGATTGTGAAGAAAATGCACTAATATTCTCTACAGGTTTTCAATGAGAGAATTATAAACTTTGGAATGAAAAGCTTTAATTTAAAATCTTTGATTTTTTCTTGTCTCATTTGAAAAGTAATCAGGTCCTTTACTGAAGACAAGTACTGAAAGCTTTTCGTGATTTTGTACATTTAATAAAATTCAGGAAATGTGGTTTGATGTAAAGTTGTGTACTTCTTTGATAGTATGTTATTCATGCCCTTGGTTTTAATTTACTTGACATATTTAATCATGTATCTTGGACTATTATATTAGAAAGTAAACCAACATCAAAATAAAGTTGTAAAACTTCGTTTTTCTTCTTCAGGAACCAAGATGATTATCAGGTGGTACGAAAACTTGGCAGGGGAAAGTACAGTGAAGTTTTTGAAGCAGTCAATGTCACAAACAATGAAAAGTGTGTAATAAAGATACTCAAGGTAACTATTGTTTGTAATGTTGGAGTGACAGAATTGAGAACATTTAATCATACAAGGTTGCTCATGATAATGGCATCTGGTTGAGTATTCTTCTTTACAATACTAGTGCAGGACGTCACAGGGCCTGGTTTGTTTATATCTGCCACCATATTGCAGGTACATGCTGTTAAAGAATGCAGATCGTTTATATAAATGTTATGTTCAGTGGTCTTATTAATGATTTTGTAAATTTTGATTGTTTATCCCCCACTCTCAGTCTCACCATTGTCAAAAAACATTTCAGGAAACTTCAGCAATGCTCATAGCAAATGAACTGAAAGATTCAGACAATGAGCTATTTTTTTAGACTTCTAGAATTATATCACAGATTGGATTATAAAATATAAGTGTGCTCAGTTGAATACTTCATGTTTTCACTGTGTAAGCATCGTATGACTCTTTTAAAAGTTTTTTACTGATTTCAGCTGAATAAAATGGGTTACTGGGACCAACTTGTCATAATTGAAAAGCATTAATTGTTGGTCATAAAATGCACTGGGGTTCATTCGAAAGGATAGATATTTCGAAGTTGGAGTAGTAGTAGCCAGAATTTGCAATGTTTCATCAGCAGTGCTGATTTTGTAGAAATTAGTCTACTTTCTTAATAGTATCTCTTCGTTTTTGTTCTCAGCCAGTGAAGAAGAAGAAAATCAAAAGAGAAATCAAGATTTTAGAAAATCTCAGGGGTGGCACCAATGTCATTACTTTGTTGGCAATAGTGAAAGACCCAGTGGTAAGTCAGAGGTGGAGAAATCATGATTTGTTGATGGCATATTAAGGGAGTTCGTATTATTCTGGGCCCATAGTCTTCTTTATTTATTAGCCTTGCACATGAAAATGAAATAGTCCCAGGCCAGTAATATTATGATGTTTTAATTTGAGCCTAATTTTCCTTGTAGGTTTAATTCAGTAATCCAGACCTGCCGGCTGACTTAAAGAAATTGGGACTATCCTGATTCATGATTTCCTGTAGATGGGTCAGACAGATGATGATTTCTGTTTCGTTTACTTTAATTGTAGATTTTAGACAGGCATTTGCGTCAGGATATCAAAAATTAATGTAGTTCCGGTACATGAGTGCCGCCATTACTAGAAACGTTTACAAGCATGAGTTTTGAGTGATAGCTGAATCTCTGAATACATGACGGGAAACTGAGTTGTTTCAGAATTAAAAAATGAATATGTCAAGTGTGCACATATGGGAAGGGGTACATAGAAGAGTTTCCTTTCACCAAACTAAACAAATGACGGCACTCCCAGTGCAATGGTGGTCACAATAATGTGTTCATGAAACACTGGAACTGTTGAGGGTTTAGACTGCTTAGAAGGGATATATATGGATTTTTGGCCAGCAACAGTGACATTTCACTAATTTCAGTCGTTCAGGCTGAGGACTTCTTTTTATTTACTAAATTCTTGACGGAATGTAGCATTCCACTATTAATCAGTGTCGCTTTCAGCAAGCTTCTGAAACACTTCAGGTTTCTGATTTTTATAGCACCAGAAATGTAAATGTGGGAGTTTGGCAGAAACAACAGTAACTAACATCCTTTTGAATGTTGCTGATGCTGTGGAACACATACAGTGCTGGGGTGCAGTTCTTTCAAATTTCAGGTAGCCGGCAGATCTGGTAATCCACTACCTTTTTTTAAAGTATGCATTCTCTTATTATAGTTCCTTACTTGTGATTTCCTGACAAATGTCTCAGGAAATTGAGGTATGAGAGACCAGTGGCTCAACTATGAAATCAAAATATGTCTGTTGTTGATGGTGTATTTGCCTTCGTAGAAGAGAATAGTCACACATTTTTCCCTTTACTTGGATTCAGGGTGTGATGTTGCAATGCAGTATATATAAGGAAGTAAAATGATAAACTCTGTTGGCAGAGTTTTGCATGCTCTCTGTTTGGTTCATTCATATGTTACCATTTGTTTATGATTTTTAAAATTTTTGTTTCTTTCAGTCACGAACACCAGCCCTTATATTTGAGCACGTCAATAACACAGATTTCAAGGTACAGAATATCAACTTGTTTCCATTTGTTTTTGAAGGGTTTTGGGAATTTTAAACAGAAATGTTTCTTCATGCTCATGCTTGCTAAGGCGCAGGCATAAAGTGTAATAAGGCAGGTTTCACAAATTGGGACACTTGAGATAACTCAGAACTTACACATTATCTATTTTTTGTTTTTCAATGCCTCTTGTGAGAGTTTTGATTTTAGTGCGTTTGAAATGCATAAAAGATATAAAAAACATAATTTCATTGTCTTTGGTTTTTATTTGGAGCTTCTGTAATGAAATTTTGGGGTGATAACATATGTTTATAGACTGACACGATTTCTTAATTTGCAGAGGTATGTTTAAATCACTGTGTGTGTGGTATTTGAGCTAAATTAACAGTGACTTTAAAACATCTGTGTTTGCATGATGTGCTAGAGGTGATATTCAAACCAAAATAGCCATCCAGATTGTGAAATTAATGGTGCAAACCAACCTCGGAAATGTCCGATAAATCTCGGATCTTGTTTGTCCAGATTTCGCACCATTGTTATCATCCCACAAATTGTGCCATTTGCATTTATTTTTTAAAATTTTTTCTTTGAAACGGACTGTTAATACATTATTTCACCACAAAAGAAATGATAAGTTAAAAAAAAAAAAGAAACTTGTGAAAAAAAATCGTTTTTATTGTTCCGAACTTGTTGGTCTAGGAGAAATCATGTTAGCTGCCACACTTCAAAAATTTTTTATTTGTCACGTAGGCCACCTGGAGCCTCCATCAGGCATGTGCACATCCATAGTTCATCACAGTTTTTAAATATGTTACAGACATTGATATCTATTCATTGGGAAAGGAAGGATGGATGATTGATGTTTGTCAGTCCAGATATGTTAGAGGAGTGATGTTAGAGGTGGATTTTCATCAAAGAGTTTAAATTGTCTATCAAACTGTCACTGGATGATAAAATTATAAAAAAGGAGGAACTATTGGCTCAATGGTTTCTTTAGGGTCAGTGTGGTCATAATCAAGCCCCAAAGTAGCAGTTTTTGTTATAATTCTCTACACGAATACTTTTATTATTTAAGTACATATTAAGTACATATCAGGGTACGGAACTACTAAGGGGCACAACTCCCCACATTTGATTTCATTTTCCTATTGCCACATTTAGCAAGCATTTGTCTGTCTATAATCTTTTTCTCTAGGCATTAATTTTAAACACGTTTATGTAAATGTTTTTTGTACCAGAACTTGCTGCTGTGGAGTGAATATTTACATGTTGTAGAATTAGGTGGTCACATATTCAAAAGATTGGTACTTGAAGAGCTGAATTTTTGTGCCTTCGAGCAGACAATCTTTGAGTTTGAATAGCTTTCATACCAGAAGCTTGCTAAACTGTATTCCTGACATCCTAAGCTTTAATTTGATATATCCTACATGGGAAATCTTGATGATGAATATTTCTAAAAAATTAGAAATCCTAATGTCCAATTTTGTGAAACCTGCCTTAACTATTCATCATTTGTACGGTTTTTAATAGTAATTTGAGCAAGAAAAAGTTCTATGAATTTGACATCCCGAGTGGCTGACACTTATGAGAAAAATATTTGAAAAGTTTAATAAATAGTCTGCAAGATTTAGATATCTGGATTTGCTGAAGAAAATGTTGGCTAGAAGCAAAAATAGATGTGACTCACTGAATTCGGGATTTTTCACGGTTTCTACCTCTCTCTCTGTGTGATTGTTTGAATACATTAGACATACAATACATATGTGGATATGGAGTGGTGCACTGATGAACCGTCAGAATTTGGCAAAAAGAAAAACTTGTATGTAGCAAAGCACTGATGAAATGCATAGTTGAGACTGGGTTCAGTGCTTTTCAGAATTTTTTACTTTGAGCACAAAGATAGAAATATGAGTTGAATGTTTAGAATCAGTTCTAAGTTTGCTGCCACCGAAGTTTAGAAATTCAAACAATAAACATGAAAAATGCAATGCTTTGAGCCCCCGCCATCATTTCCCTGGATTTTCTCATTTGGATGACTGTGTTGCTGTAACCAATTCTGTGCTATCGTCACACATGCTATATCAGGATGTAAAGCTGTTCACTAATATGCAGACTCCTTGGGTGGAACGTGTGTGCTTACTCCTTATAATTTGGATAAAATTACAAGCAAATTAGACGAAAAGAAAAGGTAAATGGTTGAAGTCTGAGGGAAAGGAGAAATAAGCATGAGTTTATGCATTTGAGGTAGGGTATTCATCAAATTGACTCCAACCATGTAAATCACAAAAGCATATTTGTAGTGAGCCAGGACTTGTCCTTGCATAGCCTCATGATTACATTATATTTATGTTGCATTTAATAATATAGTCTTATGGACATAAATCCTTACATGTTCTCCAATTATCTCTTTATGACACATTGATTCCTCCTGATCCACAGCAACTCTACCAGACTTTCATAGACTATGATATACGTTTCTACCTGTATGAATTGTTAAAGGTATGTGTTGTATGTCTGTTATCTTAAGAACAAATTTCATGGGCTGGTTTTATTGGTGAAGTTGTTTATTCATTACATTTGATTAATTTGAAGAATAGCATGTGGATTTGCATAATGTAATGTCATAGTTTGAGGAAATTTTTTTGTAGCCTGGTTCCATTCCCTGATTTTAAATCAGAATGGCTGTAGGATGGGTGTGGGAATGCTACTGCAAGTCCTGTTCTTTTATGGTCAAGGTTTTGTTGTCCAACTTGTTGCTGCAAAGGCACTCTGGTTTCAGATAAATTGAGGATTTGAAACTGATTCCATAATGTATCTAGTTATGTTGTTTCAAAAGATGTTTTCAGGAGGCATGGATTTTTTATGTTTCGCACATGCAAAGTCATCACCATTAATCATTCAATGACTATTAATGTGTAACAGCTGAGGTTGTTCTAGCACGTTATAGTAGGGGGGAGTTAGTTGATCTAACTACAACCCTTTAGAAAACGAAACTATTACAGCTGTAAAATAAATAAACACGAGATCCGACGATAGATTAAATAATACTAAAGTTTAATAACTGTATAGTGAACAATAAATTACTAGGAAGACACCAGCGAAACTAAATATCTACGCCACACAAAAGGAAACTCACTTACTCACCCACCAACCACTCACACAGGTCTATATATATAAACATTCCTACAGAAAGTTCCCGAAATAAACGTTACCTTTGCCCTCGCACAAACTAACCAATCACGCATCAATACGTCATCAGGTTACATCACTCAAGGCCAAATCTGGCGTAAACATCCGTCTCCACAATGTTATCGAATGTTCGGGAACATACTAATATTTACTGAACGAGTCAAAACACTGACAACAAGCGAGCGAGGAAAAAACTACTCACTAGAAAAGAAGGTCAGGTCACGGAGTACAGTACACTCTGGCGGTTTGTCCACAATAAAATGAAAGAAGAAATGAACACATGCTTACCAGTGTAACAAGAAAACGGGGGAGGGCAAGGGATAGCTTGCAGATGCTACATAATGTTTGACTATTTTTAGTGTATATGTTGTTGTGATTTTGTTTCAGGCATTGGATTATTGTCACAGCATGGGTATTATGCATAGGGATGTCAAACCTCACAATGTCATGATTGATCACGAAAACAGAAAGGTGAGGCCTGCTCATCTACACAACCTAGAGCAGTTTACATTTTATCACTTGATGGCATTCATAACTTTTGCGTGTATACAGCATTTTTGTGCATTGTATACTTTACTGAGTTTTTTTCATAATTATATTTGTCATTGTTTCTTTATAACAAACATGGCTGTTGCACTCTTTTAGAGTCATTGCATTAACTAAATGTAGCTCTTTTATTTGCTAAGGTTAGATCTATGAAATTACATTTTCTGCAGAATTCCTGTTGTGAAAAAACTGAAAATGCTGCTATTAGTATTCATTTGTACTGAATAAATTACACTAGAACTTCTCTGCCAAGTAACGAATGTTGTAGATTAATAAGTAAATCTTAAATTAAGACGTTGGTTGCAGTTTTTACTGCTTTGATGAATTTAAGTAATTGTGTCTTGAAGGCCATAACCAATAGTAAGTGTATAGAGAAGTTGAAGCTTATGAAATTTGTAGTAATGGATGAGTAGGGACGGGCATGCTGCAGGGTGTTAAAATTTCTCCTTTATTATTGAGCCCCATTTATTAAAATTAACAAAAATGTGCATTTTGTACCTCTCATTTTCAGCTACGTCTCATAGACTGGGGCTTAGCAGAGTTTTACCACCCTGGTATGGAGTACAATGTACGTGTTGCATCAAGATACTTCAAAGGGCCAGAACTTTTGTTAGATTATCAGGTAAGATCCTGGGTTGCTTGCCTGTCAATTCATCCTTGTGGTCTTAACTTCAGAGGGTAATGTTTGTAGACAGTCTTTTAACCCTTTCGTGTTTAACCCGGGCGGACCCGGCCTTTAAATATGGCCCCTGATTTGTTCAACGTGGCCGAATCCGGCTTTCTCTATAATGCCCACATGTGTTCAACCCAGCTGTATCCGGCCGGCCAGTGTACCCCCGTTTTGTATACAATTTTGAGAGGAAGAACAGTGCATGAACAACTATAAATAGTAAATGATATCCCCAGGTAATCTTCGCCCACTGACCCAGTGTGAACCGTAAAGCATGGGTTAGGCCTGCATGTAATGTATTGTATTACACATGGTCATACAACAGGCCTGCTTCTCCCTCTAGGCCTACATCATGTATTGATCGGCACAGCTTGTAGTACATAGTACATGCATGTACTAATGTGGTGCTTTATGTGGGTAGTGTTGTATGCTTGGATAGCAAACGGGATGGGAAGCCATAGTGTATAGTACTTGTATTGTCTGTCTGTCTCAGTGTAGTGTCACACATCCCTGTTCAGCATTCATAGCTGCCAACCAGTACATTAACCCTCACCCTGCGAGGGGCGGCAATTGTCGGTATTTACTCGCAAGCGCTCACACTGCACGGGCGGCAAAAGTCGGGAAGTCAAGCTGGCCGCGCCACGCGCAAGCCGTATTTTCACGCATCAGGTCACTGACCTTTTTGAGAGGTAACCACCGTGTTATTGTTCACTGTATCTCTTCTAAATCAAACGCATTGTGACATGGACATGTTAACCATTGAACCACTGGTCGGAATCACAAAGACTAAGCTTTCAAAGGCTCTCCCCACACTTTCAAAAGATGTAACATCGACATGCGAACTGTTTCTCAACAAATTTGCAATATTATCTCATTTTCTCATAAGCTGACCACCATCTGGAGTTGTCTGTATCTAAGAACCAATCAGAAACAAGCTCTGAAATAATCTTTGCCCCAAATGTCCACATTGGTTTATTAGTATGTGTCAATCAGGATGAAACCATTTGTGTAGGGCTTGGGAGGGCGTGGCTAGTTATCATGCTTCGTTCTCACAAAAACTACAGCTGTCGGTTTGGAATCATAAGTCAGATCATTGGTTTGAGACTGGCAGACTAAGATTTTGCTGGTTAATTCATTATCAAGCGTGATTCGCATAGCAGCGAATGTTTTCATACCGATCAATAAAAACCGAACCACGTGGACAGCGTGTGTGGTCATCGCATAGCGGCACGGGTCAGTGACCCCAGATAAGATTCTCCGTGAGTAAGGTCACTGACCAGTGACCGTGCAGCGGGCTTTACGGGTAACGCGCGGGGTATGGGTTAAATACGTATTTAGTACATTTTTTGGGTTCTGGTACGTTAATACGTTTTTGTGATAAAAAGTACGTTTTTGAAGAATTTCCCCATTTATACGCAGAAAAACACATATTGGAGAAAACAAAACTGTAACTTTTGTATCTAGGCCCGCCACTAATAGCGCTGGACCTAGCGATTCAACGGGCGCAACCGTAAACGTAGCACTACCGTATCGTGTCCTGCCGTACTGCGTATGCCCAAGCTCGTGATAACTTGTGTATCCCCGCTGTGGCCCCACTCAACCAAGCAACAGTAATGTTGCATAATAAGTTATCACGGCATGCACCTTCGCCCGTGTCCGCGCGATTCGGCTGTTCATCGAGCTTGAGTATGTAAGCACGTGTAGGTCATATGTATTGTATCGTAAACGATGACTCTCAGTGAGTAAGAACAGTGGACACATTTTTGTGAAGACATTTCATTTTATTTCGCTGTTACGTCTTTTTTGGGGTGTTGTTTTTTTCAGTTTTACATAGCTTACAATCATCTTTTGGCGGTGGCTACTCCCGGTAGATCTAGGTCGGCCGTCTTTTAGAATGTTGAACGTAATTGGCGATCACGGATAAACTAGGCCTAGGGTCAGGGGTACGGGTGTTTCAGCGACGTTAGAAATCAAAATCTAGAGCCCGTGAGCTGGTAAAATAATAGAAAAAGTTCTAGAACTAGAACAATATGGACATGGCTTGTGAAGTGGTTTCAGTTCTAGATCTATTACATCTGTCATCATTTATGCCTTCCATGATTTGCGATAATGGATAGATCTATTTTATTTTTAATCGGAAGTCTTTTCTATCCAACTCACGAGCCATGAAGCCGTGAGTAGACATTTAGTGCAAAATATTCAAAGGAATTTCCTTTTGCATTATCATCAAACTTGTCCAGTAAATGCATTGTGAGTCATAAGTCACGTTATCATGGCTTCTAATTTCACCAGTTTCACAAGTCACATGGAGGCAAGCCTGACATTGTTCAATACTGCCAGAGCAACTTTAGTATGAAAGAGTAAATACAATTCTGAGGACAGCTCATATCATAATAGTCAGTTCTTTCTTTAGAAACAGAAACAGTGGTGATAACAACACATGTAATAGCCAGGGTTCACACAGGTCCTTAAAAGTCCTTAAAGTCCTTAATTTTCATCTATATAAAAAAACTGCAAGGAAAAAAAATTCACTGCTGCGAGGAAAAAATGCCCAGACCTGAAAAAATTACACTTGAAAGATGGTTCTTTTTGCTACTATGTGTATTCCTTTGACATGAAAGCGAAGTATCGTAATTTTGTAATAAATGAAAATAGGCCTAATAATATCGAATAATGCTTTCTCCTGAACAATGATGGCCTCCCCCTGCCTTTGTTTTGTTTCGACTTAAACTTCCGGTTGCGTTTCAAAGTTTGAAGGCATGAGCTTCTGTGCCGTCTGCCTTATGCAGCTGCCATGCGGGTGTTACTGTGCCAGTTGTGAGTTGTTTTCTACCTAGATCTACATAATCTGTGTGCAACCCGTTCTTTGAACTGGTCCTCACACTAGTAAAAGAAAAATAAGTACTCAAAAAGTCCTTAAATTCTGAAAATGATGCCAAAGTCCTTAAACAGTCCTTAAAATTTGTGTTTCAGCTGAATCATTTAAGATTCAAAGCTTCCAATTGCTTTGAAATAACTGAACTTTTCAGAGTGAATTTACTATGTCTGAACTCTGGATACAGAAACATTCGTATCAATGAGTGCTGCACACCACTTGTATAGTTGTAATATTTCTTGGTCACAGGCACACTGGTCCTTAATTTGTTTACGGTAAGTCCTTATGAAGTCCTTAAAAAGTCCTTAAAATTAGTTTTCAAGACTGTGTGAACCCTGATTAGCATTTGAAGCAAAATGTTTGGTTTCTGCTTCTTAAAATCTTATGCTGTATTAGTATTACATTAGGCCTATGTAAAGAGAATAATATTCCATAATGTGACAAAGTGAGGAAATGATGATTTTTCAATGTTTGGTGGGGGAGGGGAGGGGTGTCTCCTGGTCCGATATCAGGAGTCTGTGTTTAGGTTTTTGAAAGTTGGCAGCTATGAGCATTTCATGTTCACAAAACCAACAAGCTCATTTTGGCATTCCGATGTAAATAGGTTCATCTTTTAGTTCATTCCTTTCTCAATAAGTATGCCAAAATTCATTATCATAGATGCGACATGGGGGCTACAATTTTTAATTCAGTGAAGGCACACAGCAGCGGCGGCCATAGGGCTGAAAAATGTAAACAAATCAGGGCGGCCGCATAGCCAGGAAGTCAGCCATTAGAGCGCTTCACAAGTAGCCAGAATAAAAACATGAAAGGGTTAATCATTTTTTTTTTCAAATTTGAAGTTGTCATGAATAAATCCATCAGTGAGGGTAATTCTATGCTGGAGACCAAATGAAACTTTATTCCTTTATTGGATTGATACTCAGAAGAGGAAGGTTATAATCATCTTGCTTGACAACATTAAGGTTTATAATGTGTATTGCATTGTTTGTCCAGTTCCTCTTACTAGAGAAGGCTGGTCATGAAAACTGAAAGGGAGAGGATATGCCTGAGAATACATGTATTTTTTACTCTAGGGAGCCTGCAGCTGCTTGACACATAATTTGACTGGCACATGCACAAAACATGAGCTGCAATAAAAAGTGCTATGTAGTTAAGTGCATTCTTTCCCATTTCTTGGATGGACAAGAGATGGGCTAGTAAGTAAACTTCAGTTTGAAATTGAAAAGACATGTATGCAAACATGGCATCGTGTATTCGTATTGACAGCCCCCTTGAGAACTTTCAGGCTGTTGTGTCCAGACCTCTGGAACAGCTGGCTTAATGAACTTTTTTGCCATGTATTGTTTGTTAGGCAGTCTAGTCCCAAATTTGAAGGGAGTGTTTTTTAATGTTTTGTTTGCTTTTTCAGATGTATGATTACTCATTAGACATGTGGAGTCTTGGTTGTATGTTTGCCAGTATGATCTTCCGGAAAGAACCTTTCTTTCATGGACATGATAATTATGATCAGGTTTGTTAGTCACATTGACTTACAGCAATCTAGTTGTCTGTTTTCTGAAAATAATGACATCTTTTAGCGATATGAGAGGGTCATTTGAGAAATACTCAACTTTCCAAATTTACAAGTTCTAAAAAAAATTTATTTGACAGTGAAATTTTATGGAAGTATCAGTTACATTAAAAATTTATAATAGATACCAAGCACATAGCTTTCTTGTGTCTACTCTATGCCCATCAGAAACCTTAGTATACAATTTTTATGGTGTCCAGAAAACTATTAAAATATGTCTTGATCTTGAATACAAATCACTCATAGCAGAGAGAATACATTATAATGCAATATTTTGTGGGATGGATGTAAAGGAGAAAGTAAGAATGGACTTCAGGCAGAGTTTCAACCATTGTATTTTTTCATTTTTGTAGCTTGTGAGGATTGCCAAGGTGTTGGGAACAGATGATCTCTATGGCTACATTGAAAAGTACCAAATTGACTTGGACCCACGGTTTAATGACATTTTAGGAAGGTAAATCCAGTATTAGTTTTATACAGACATTCATTTAGAAGGGTTTTGTCAAATTGGACATTAGCCTTTTAAAAGAGATAATGGTTGCTTTAAGATTGTTTTGTCGACAGATATTCCTTCTTGTGGGGCTTTTGCTTACTGTATTGAAGCTTAACCCTTTGAACACTATTGCCCGGTACAGCGGTCAAATTCTGTGGCGATGTATACACTATTGACTTGTACAGTGGTCAGAAGGGCGACACCGCATATTTGTGCTCCTACGTCATCAAAAGTTGTGTTTGGCCGCCATTTTTTATTCCCAGTTGTAAACAAAGAGAAACTAGAAGCCAGCACGTAGGTTGGAGAGGTTTTTTGTGAAATTTTCGTGATGAAACGAGCATTTGATGAACCCTCAACCTCGAGGGGTAAAAGGGGTAAATCATCAGCCCAAGCTGTTAGGGAGATGAATCTCAATTCAGACAATGAAGAATTAGGTTTTGACGAATATTATCCAGTGAGCGATGTTGAAAGCATGTCTGACGATGAATTAGGTAGAGATCTAGACCATCATTATATTACTATCTATGAAAATGGCAGTTTTGGGCTGGGGGACCAGGGACGGGTTCATAAGGACAGGGGGACCAGTGTTCAAAGGGTTAGTTATGCATTCCTTTGGTGAGAAGATGGCATACATTTTGACTTCAAATTTATTTAGAAACCTTTTCCGTGTCTTAGGTTTCAACCCCTTATGACTTCTTCCATCAGTTTGCATGTAGAGATTATCTCAATTGCTTTTCACTCCTCTGTTGCCTCTTATAATGGAAGAACATTGTGACTTTAATTGTCAAAGTTTATATGCGTAACCCCAAACATAACTTACGGGTTTGCTATGTTTTCTCAGGCACTCAAGAAAAAGATGGGAGAGATTTGTGCACAGTGAAAACCAGCATTTGGTCAGTCCAGAAGCGCTAGATTTTCTAGACAAGCTTCTACGCTACGACCATAATGACCGTCTAACAGCAAGAGATGCCATGGACCACCCTTATTTCTGTAAGTCTGGTTTCACTCCTCTTGAAATCATGTATTCTGTGAAGGGAGTTTGAGCTTCTCATTGACCCAGAAAGTGACTCTTGAGTGTGCTAGCAGACAGTCATATTTGATCATGTCACCGTATTGAGGGTTCCATTGTCAGGGCTGGGATTCGTCTGCGTATCCGCGAGTTTCCGTGGACCTCGCTCTTGACTCACGCGGGAGACCCGCGGGGACGCCCCTTAAGAAAAATTTTTTTTTTTATAGTGTTGAGACCCGGCCTAAGTGTTACTGAACGGCTGGTCCGAGACTTGCCAGGGTGCGTGCGTAGATCACTTGGCTTTATGCCAATAAGCTTGTTATTGGCTATTATGCCAAGAAGCTTGTTATTGGCTATTATGCCAAGAAGCTTGTTATTGGCTCTAAGCCAAGAAGCTTGTTATTGGCTCTAAGCCAAGAAGCTTAGGCTAGACAATACGTGAGGCTAAAAGAAGCAAAGTTTTATTGGCGGCTTTTTTAAACCAGTTTCTAAGTAGATTCTTTAGTTTTAGAATATATATAGACTTGTACATAAATGGACATAGAGCTAAGATTGCTTTGACTTCAATCTGGAATATGCTACAATCAAACATGGATGTCACAGTTCTGATTGTCAACCACACCAGACACACATATAGTAAGTTTAATATTATTGATTACCAAGTAGAACTTAAATATTACTTGGATGTAGTGATGCATATATCTATAATTATTGTATTAAATAAAATTAAAACCAGATTACCTTTAATCAAGTAAAGAAGTTTGTTTGTTTTATATGATAAGAGAGGGCCTATTTTAAAACAAAATATTCATCTAATTTTCACCAGAATGGCGTGTTTTAAGCTTAATTTTTCAAAATTTTTCGGGGGGGGGGGGGGGGGGGATGGCCCCGGACCCCGGACCCCCCTAGTGTTTCTCCCATATGCGGTGATCGAATGTTCCGCCTTTGGCGAAAGCTCTCTGATTTCAGCTGAGTACACTTTGGCCTAATCCCAGCCCTGCATTGTTTATGAAACAGTAGGATTTATTTTGACACAACTCAGACATACATCTTTTTTAACTACTGATAAATAAAAACGGCTACTTAAAGCGAATTTGTTCTGAAAGTAAAAAATCTTTGATCTCCTATGGAAACATGTTCCTTTTGATGTGGATGGTCTGTTTTCAGGGTGTCTGCCAGGACCCGGGATTCCCGTGGAAATACACGGGAATTTGAAAAAAAAAAAGCTTTTTCCCTGCGATTTGTGCGCGAGATGGTTTTTTACCTGGGAGAAATGCGAGACGCAATAATTTTACCAATCAGATGAAAATTGCAGGTAGCACCACTGGTCTTGACAGTACAATGTGATTATGACCAGCAGAGGTGTCGAGGTTTTTCATTGGGGGGTTAGTTGGATAGCAGCATATGGTTTACCCAGGTGTAGGGACACATATGGCCGCAGTACCTATTCAGTTGTTTTCTCACAAACAGTGTAGAAACTGGTCGGTCGGTGCTGGCATGTCTACGGGAGTGTCAATCTACTCACTTTGATGTCCGCCAGAGATGTTAGATGGAAGTTTGGTGCCGCCTAATAGAGGGGGGGGGGGGGGCGCAAAAGATAGATGGAGACCGTTTGCCAACCTGGGTCAGGCATCTGTTGGAAGGGCGGCATATGGTTTGAAAAAAGAAAAAAATCTGGTTTTCACTGCAACTTTACAAAGGGGTTGCAGATTATCTGAACGGCACTTATCAGCATAATTGATAGCCCCCAGACAGGAATAATATAGCTTCTTCATCATGTGTGTAGTATTATCTTGATATAAATTGAGCTGATGAGAGGTTAGCAATAAGCTTGCGCTTATCAATGGGAAGTTTTCTCACGCGTGTGGCTATGTAGTTTTTGTTTTTAACTAAGCAGTGCCAATTCAGTCGTTTTCACGGATGCAGGGTAAAGATAGCCGGCGCCGGCAAGTCTAAGAAGGTGTCAAAGTACTCAATCCATCACGGATGATAGGCAATGTTACTGTCATGAGGTGGGTTATGGCATTCGACTACTGATGCGAGAGGTCAAACCCACACTCGGACAGCCATGTTAACATTCACACGCAAAATACTAAATAACGAAAAGGGATTTGTTTATGTCAGGCCTGCAGGGCCACAACATTATTTGAAATAAATACAAAAACATAGCTGCCAACCAGTACGTAAAATACGTATTTATTACGTTTTTTTGGGTTCCGGTACGTTAATACGTTTTTGTGGTGAAAAGTATGTTTTTGAAGAATTTCCCAATTTATACGGAGAAAACACATAGACTTTAGAGGAGAAAACAGAACCGTAACTTTCGTATCGAGGCCTACCGCTAGTAGCGTTGGACCTAGCGATTCAACGGGCACAACCGTAAACGCAGCTCTACCGTACCGTGCCCTGCGGTACTCGCGACAACTTTTGTATCCCCGCCACGGCCCCACTCAACGAAGCAACAGTAATGTTGCATAATAAGTTATCACGGCATACACCTTCGCCAGTGTCCGCGCTCTTCGGCCTTTCATCGAGCTCGAGTACGTAAGCACGTCGTGTAGGTCACGCATATTGCATCGTAAACGATGGCGGTCAGTGAGTAAGAATAGTGGACACATTTTGTGAATAGGTTTCATTTTATGTTGCTGTTATGTCTTTTTTGGTGTTTTTTTTTTTTCAATTTTACATAGCTTACAATCATCTTTGGCGGTGGTAACTCCCAGTAGATCTAGGTCGGCCGTCTTTTAGAATGTTGAACGTAATTGGCGATCACGGATAAACTAGGCCTAGGCTCAGGCGTACGGGTGTTTCTTCAGTGACGTAAGAAATCGAAATCTAGAGCCCGTGAGCTGGTAAAACAATAGAAAAAGTTCTAGAACTAGAACAATATGGACATAGCTTATGAAGTGGCTTCAGTTTTAGATCTATTACATCAGTCATATTTTATGCCTAACATGATTTGCGATAATGGGTAGATTTATTTTATTTTTAATCGGAAGTCTTTTCTATCCAACTCATGTGTCATGAATCCGTGAGTAGACATTTAGTGCAAAATATTCAAAGGAATTTCCTTTTGCATTATTATCAAACTTGTCCAATAAATGCATTGTGAGTCATAAGTCACGTTATCCTGACTTCCAATTTCACCAGTTTCACAAGTCACATGGAGGCAAGCCTGACATTGTTCAATACTGCCAGAACAAGTTGGTATGAAAGAGTTATACAATTCTGAGGACAGCTCATATCATAATAGTCAGTTCTTTAGAAACAGAAACAGTGGTGATAACAACACATGTATTTGAAGCAAAATGTTTGTTTTCTGCTTCTTAAAATCTTATGCTGTATTACATTAGGCCTATGTAAAGAGAATAATATTCCATAATGTAACAAAGTGAGGAAATGGTGACTTTTCAATGTTTGGGGGGGGGGGGGGGGGTGGAGTGTGTGTGTGTGTCGGTGTCTGGTCCGATATCAGGAGTCTGTTTTTAGGTTTTTGAAAGTTGGCAGCTATGCAATAACATATATTATGAATGAGAGAAACAAATATGAATTCTGAAATTCAAAGCAACTGCATCTAACGCAATGTTAAATTACTGGAGTAAGGCTCCCCACTATGTGTACAATTCAATCCAACGTATTCCAAAGTGGAAAAGACGTTACAACTTCCAACTGTTTAGCAAGTCATACGACTCGCCATCCAAGGACTTAATAGAGTTATTAATTCACTATTATATTCAAAGTAAAAAAGGTCCTGGCACTTGCTAACTTATGAAATACAGATTCTGCTCTACCGACTTCGCAAACAATAGATAAACACGTTACATTTCTCTCACTTCTTACACACGCCAATTCAATTACAAAAATATCTCTTACAGGCAGAGTGGTGCTGCTCGGCTCCAGCTCTGGGAACACTTTCTACAACTCCGCTGGGAACTTCTGCTGAACCCCTGATAGACAGAACAATTTGTAAAACTTCTTTACCATTGCCTTGGCCATATGAATGACCGAGCGTTGATTTTCTCGCTTTGGTGGACTAAGGTCCGGTACACTAGGTCTTGGAGCTATCTGTCATTCGCTCCTCGTATGTATAGTATCAGACTGCTCATCTGCATCTTGTTCTCATGTGTGGCCTGAGAACCCAACAGCCGGTCACTCCGTAAATGGATACAAATGTACTTGTGGCAAATTACAGAGGTTTTGAGCCCACTTATATACTAATGCGAACTACCGTCCAGATCCTTAGATTTGATTGGCGCAGCCATGTGAGCTCAGCCTACAGTGTTAGCAGTGTTAATAATTTAGTCGTTTCATAGATTCTGCAAGTCAGATACGGCCTTGCAACTAAAGGCAAGGTCGCCCTCTAAATAGGTTAATAAAAATTAAAATCCAAAAATCGTATCAGATAGATAACTTGGCAAAAGATCAAAATTCATGCTCTTTTCTTCTGCATGAAATACCGAAGGTCAACATCTCGACGCAAAGCGTCTTGATGAAAATAAAACCTCTTCTCGCCCTCTCCTACTGTTATTAAATCACGGACTGAAACTGCTTTGTCATCCCTAGTTCACCTACACGTCTTCCTTCTTAATACTTTCTCTCCATCCAACAGTTTCCCAGTTAAAAACATGACTCAAAACATGTGGCCCACGAGGACAGCTCAAGGCCACTACGTGATGTCTCTGTTAACAACAAATCATTGACTCACCGTGACCTATGCACGGCATTTACAGTACTAAACTCGAATCGTGACAGTTACCTAAGGCTTGGCGCCACCTGATGCAAGTGTAGGAGGGTGTTGGAGGGACAGCGTCTTGTCTGCATACCTGGGTCAAGCACTCTTTGGAGATCCAGGGTGGTTGAAAAACGTATTTATGTAATTTGAGCGAGAGTTTTTGGCGTCGCAGCAGATAGGTTTATGTGTATTGGGATTAAAAGTAACTAATTTCCTGGTTATGGCATTGAAATGCCAGGTTTGCTGACTGTCTGACTGCTTAACCCTCGTCCCACGCTGAGTGAACTCGTCCACGTAACGCCTCGTGCGGGGATAGCCAGCGGCCAGTCAGCCGATCGTTCGTGTCTTGCGGATAACCTCGGCGGTCAGGTCAATCGGGTCCTTGTGAACACGTGTATCGTGTTTACTTTAGGAGGCAATAACAACAATAGTGGTGGATAAATCGTAAGTGAGCCCTATGATATTTGGATGAAGTACTTGTGATGATATGCAGGAAGTTTTATTGTTAGATGAGAGGCCAAAAATCAAGAATTTTCTGCATTTACATTCTGTTTAACACACGTTTTATCATTTTCCCGAAGACCTCTGCGCTTTTTCTGTCCCTAAGTCAGACCATTCAGGTGAACAAATTATTTTTTAAGCCAGGCGCTTAATTTACTAACCACATGTATCATAGCATTGCCTTCTCCCTCCACAACTATGTAAAGCTTCCACGTACTATGTTGTTAGTTTTAATAAGACTTTAAGAGGTGATTTCCAGGTCGTAGAGCACATACATGTAGGCCTACTGAAAAGCAGTTTAATCAAAGCAACACAATATCTCTCTAATTACCACATCAAATAAAGACAACGACCAACAACAAAGTCGTTCATTTTCTCCCAGTTTTCCCTGATGAAAAACATACAGACAGACGCCCTTATGCAGCATACCCTAGTATTATATCGGAATTCATAATTACAGACACAGAACGGTGTCTCAAATATGCACATGGCCCCTTTCTTCTCATTCCACATGTAGATGACAACCAGCATCAAAGTAAAAGTTTCCCCAAGATGTTCCCCAGTTCGAACTTCAGACCGTCAGTACTATTACATGAGTATGACGAATAGTTACGAATAGTTGCATCGTAATAAACGTAATTGGACGATACCATTTTGTTAGATATAGTACGGGTGACAGGATAGATTATCAAGCGAAAATAATGTGGAAAAAAAAACGTTTAAAAAAAAAAAACGATAGTCGCGGCAACCGAATAAAGAAAACACGAGGAGCAGCGCGGCCCTACAATATATTGGTCTCCCGCTGGACCCGTATTGCAGTATGTAGGCCACAATATTGGCCTCGCGTGTTGCGTGGGGAGGCCAATCAATATATAGTGTATAGGGTTAAGAATCAGTGTGAAAATTATTATTATTGCGGAAAATGTTTCACCTACACCTACCGAGGTCTTGAAAAGCTGGGAGTCGTATTATACCAGGGAGTATCATTTTGACTCTCATTTTCAGCACTGGAGGTGGGGGTGGTGGAGGTGGCTGTATTACATGTGTACAAGCTTTTTTTCACACAATACTGCTATTTTTTGTTTGTTTATGGGGATACATCCATTGAGTGTCTAAAACCAGAGGTAATCTCCAGTTCTTTGTGAAATCTCCAGTTTTTATTTTAACAAACTCTTCCCATACCCTGTTTCTACTTAAGAAGTCTTATCTGATGAAAATAGAAACAGTTTCATCTTAAAAAAAAAAACAACAGTTTTGAGATATCAGTACCACCTGGAAGATTTTCAAGTTTGTCTGATTTTAATAATTCTGGCATTGAAGCATCAGACAGACTGGCTTCCTTTTCTTGTTTTTAGTTCAATGCCTACCTAAAGAAACATGAGTTTCAGTTACAAATCCTGAAGTTCAGATTGGCATCCCTTATAAAAATATGTAGATGGCACTTTGAGAAAACAGCTTATGATTAATGTATAAATGTATTTTAGATACCTATAGTTAACTTCCACATTGTTTTATGAGAATGAAGGTCATTTTCAGATGTTTTCACCACTGCGTAACCCCCCTGGAAAATGAAAATAAAGAGTCTGGTAGTCACCCTGTATTTTGCCACATCTATTATTATAAAAGTGAACTTTGGAGGCATGTGAGCCTACTCCTCCGTTAATACTTAGCTCACACGCTTCAAATTTTACACACGTCGACCGACAGTATCTGCATACCCAGGTTTTCGTCAGATAAAACATGAAAACTCCTGTCCCCGAATTTATCAAAATAGATTTCTTTCGGTCATTCTATTTTAATTCACCATTTTGAGTGAACTGGAAGAACGTTACCATTATCAATGAACCAGAAGAGCGATCTGATTTTCAAAACGAGAACGGTTTGACATGCCGACTGAACGCGGAAGTTTGGTTCCGCACCAAGAAACAAAACTGTTTGTAGAAGGGGTAATTAAATGAAATAATTCTGTGTGAAATTGTGGTGTAACAGTAAGTTCTATTAGTCATAGCACTGAATCCAAATGCCGTTTTAATGTAGCCTAGATCTAGATATACGGTTGCGCTTAGCACATGGAAAATTTGCAAGATGTACCTTGCGCGGGTCGGCTAGTTTTCTGTAAATAAGAGTATTTAGTAAAAGATTTTTCACATCATGAATCTATTCGTTATTTTGTATTCTTTTTGATTTCTGCTCTTTGAAAAGAATTGAGAGAGGAGTTTCTGTTCAGATCCATGAGTGGTTAAAAGTGATCTGTTGCAAAGCTGTTTTATTTCTTTTCTCAACTCTTCTTTGAGATGAGAACCATGTAAGATGCAGTAAATGGACACAGCTGAAAATCGACTCCTGATTGCTGTCATTTTTTCCCTAGGGGCCTTTATATGGGTCTTGGGGAAATAAGTAGGCCCACTGCCCGTACCTGCAGGTGGTGAAACCGCACCAAAGGTGGACTGTCACTCAGTGATGGCCACTTCTTGACAGCCCCTCAGTGGCACCCATTGTCATTCCTTGTTTTTTTCTTCTATCCCGCCTCTGTTTCGTAAGATAACAAAAAAAAAAAAATGTGAAAGGTGCATGGTGGCTGTCATCGTGCCGTTAAACCCAAACTCAAACTTGTCCTTGGGGAATTGAGTGTTACTTCACTTACATTATATGAGCTTTTCTGGTTGGTGCCAGGTGGTAATTAATAGATTTTAGTGATTCAGGGAGATTTGACATTCGGTTGAATGACATGACTGTTTGC
The DNA here is from genome assembly GCA_963931925.1 of Onchidella celtica. Classification (NCBI taxonomy): domain Eukaryota; kingdom Metazoa; phylum Mollusca; class Gastropoda; order Systellommatophora; family Onchidiidae; genus Onchidella; species Onchidella celtica. Next base: position 21,747,690 of record OZ007574.1, on the reverse strand, counting down.
TTTACTTCTTTCAGATCCGATTGTTAAGGAGCAAGGGCGAATGTCCAATATCTCAGGACATACTTCTCCCACCCCCGTAACTGCTGCTGGTCAAATTGGAGGTATGCATTTTTTAAATTTTTGTCCCCCCCCCCCCCCCCCACCAGTAGTGGCACTACCAAGCTAGTTTTTAATAAATCATAACAAATTCTAGATGTATTACTGGCCACAACATTTAATCTGCATCCTAAATGCAATTCACTTTGGTGTCAGTTGTAGAGGTGTCATTTTCTTCATCATCATCATTTAAAAAAAAAAAATTCATAAAGTATTTTCCTGTACTGCTAGTTTTTTTTATATTTTCTTCTCTTTTTTACTCTTTATTCTGTGATGTATATTTTTCTTGATTATAGTCCAGTATTCTTCACTTTCTTGTTTGTGTTTACACACTTATTAAGAGTTCAAGACAAATTTGCTATTGTGTCTAAAATGGTGATTGTATTTTTTTTTTAAGCATGATCACATGATTGCTATTTGAAGGGAGAAAGGTGAAGGTGATCAGTAGCACCCAGTCTTAGGTGGACTTGACCTTTTTGACACACAGCTCATCATCTGCTAGTATAGCAGAGGAATTTTAGTTTCATATCAATTAATCAGGGAGGTCTAATATAAGTGAAGGAACATGGTGACTCATGAGAAATGAAATTTAAAATTCTCATAAACTATCATGTATTCCAATATGTATCATCCCTATCTTCATGACATCTTGACGTTCTATCAAAAACTACATTTATCCAGTGATAGTGTTAGTGAGAAGACAACTGTGCACATGTTGCGATGGCAAAGTGTTTAATTATTCTAAATCATTAGTATTGATAGCACTGTAATCATGGTAATTACATTAAATTAATATTTCTCTGAAATAAATGTGGGTTTAGACTGGTAACCCAGCGATGACCTCCTGCATTGTTCTTTTTAAAGGAAAGTGATTTGTGAAGGAAACCTTTTTGGACATGGTTTTTCATTTCCCCCCTTTTCATTTTGGCATATTCAAGCATCCTTCATTCTTGTCCTTGAGTTCAGTTTACTCATTGAATTAAGCTTATTATTTCAAGGAATAGCCAGTAAAAGCTTGCATTATTGTGCATTGACATCATCTCTTTATTGCTGGCTCCTAGTTAGGAAGTTGGGATTTAGGGGTGAAAATCTGACTGGAAATGCTGGCCTTACTGGCAAAAATGTATTCATCAGAGCATGAAATGAGAATACATACTTGCCTTATAGCTGTTTCAGTGCTGATTCTGCTGTGGAAGAGTGATTAAAAAGCATTAAAAAATGCATTATGCATGACATTTTAGCGTTTTAAAGTTGAATTATATTGAAGTTTAGAATATGTCGTCCTATAGTCAGGGTTGCCAGCATAGCCGGAATTGGCCCAGGATTCTGACTTCAAGCCCGGAGTCATTGACATTTTTGCTAGCTCTACTAGAGAGGTTGACCCCTGCTTTGGTTGTTCGACTAGATCCAGAATCTAGACACTTTCTTGAACTGGTGCTAGGCCTAACTGCGATGCGTTACCTAGGGCAGAGGTCAACGGTCCTAAACTTTTAACTACTGTTTGCCTCTTCAGCGGCCGAAACTCACAAATAGTAGTTATCCCCCGTCATAGTGTTGCTGGTCCTTGGGATTTTCCTAAAGATATTTTGGGATTTTAGGGGTTACCTTTAGATCTTGGCATATTTAAAAAAAAAGATTTGGGGATTTTTCAGGCCTTTATGCATTTGTAACCAATTGTCTTTTAAAAAAGAAAAGAAAGAAAGAATGAAAGAAGACACACATAATCTCCCTGATATGTCCTCTGGAGTATTATTAGACCACAGGATCTGCGGCAGGGTTATCCCAAGCACTGACAAAACTACCATAATATGACATGACAAAATTGTCCATCACCTGACAATGCTGTTTGTGACTTAAAAGATGAATCAAGCGTTATGGGCTCGGTGGGGTTTGAGATTGCCTGTAATTGAGGATATTTTTATACAGCTTGTTGATCTGTGAGCTAAACACTGGCATTACATTATGAAATACATATATTTTGTTTTAGGCTGGGATTTTTTACCTCATCTTGCGATTTTTTATGCGGGCTTCTAGGATTTTTGAAAATTTTCACTGGCAACACTACTCCCTTACTACAGCGCTTGCTGCATTGCATCACTACGACGTTCAGCTCTGGTTGATTCCATTCAACCATGTTTGCTTGTTCATTTGTACACTGAGATAGCTATTTTGTCATTTTTAATGCCCCAGACTACAAAATTATGAACAATGAGTGCAGATACAAATCTGCTTAGGACAGGAACGATAGTTTTTAAAATGACCCAAGAAATCCAGCTACTTCTGTGCAAAGCGCAATAGATCTGTCGGAGGATCGAATCCTATACGGAATTTCAGGTTCCGAATAACGAAATTTCTAGTGTTTAGGCATATGAAGAAAGTGCAGCATATAAGAAAAAAAGTCGATATCACCAGTTGCAATTTCAAACCCAGCATATTTTGTAAAGAAAATGCTGGTTGCTACTTAACTAGGCTCATTGCAGCCTCAGTTCCAACTCCAGTGCATTCAGTTGCCTCCTTAGTCTTGGCATGCCAGCATGTGATGTGATAAACTTGTAAGCCTTCAGTCTTGTGATGACTCATTGGGTTTGGATTTTGAAGTCAGTGTCATCAGATTGATGCTTGGGTATATATTATATAGCAACAGGGTAGGCATAACTTTCACCAACACATTTATTAATATATTGTTAAATGATTGTACGATCAATCCATTGAAAGGGTAGATCTACTATGTATACAATAGTCCTATAATTAAAAATCTAGGCCTATGATTTTGTCTTGTATATCCCTCAGTACTGCCGTGTAGATGGATCTATGTTAAATTCCGGTCGACATGGGTTGATAACAAGTAGCAAACAAAGAAGTAGTACGGTTTTTAATGTTTCACAACCCATCCCATTTGCCTATAGATACATCTGAATGGGATACTGGAATGCCAGGATAATGAAGGATCTAAAATAATAGCCTGTCCTGTTCATGTATATTAAAACATAATTATTTTAAATTTACCTGGGTGTATACATAATCATAATGTTCATTTAAGCTAGAGTAATGAAGACAGCAAACAAAGTGCGCATCTAAATACACTGTAGGTAGTTAAATGCAATGTTGATTTTACAGAATTCTATGACATTTTTTTGTCAGTTATGTCTCGGGGTCCGCTGCAAATGCGTTTCAGCCCTATTTGTTAATTTTGCAAAATGCTGTAAACATTTTCTCTGATTCAGTCTTGCCATGGGCTGCAAATGCATTTCATTTGGGCATCCTGGCACTACTGGTAAATGCTGGCAACCCTGTACGATGTATAAAACACTTGAACAGAAAGTTCTGTTAGCATGGCAAAGTTGTTAAACAAAAGATGTACTGTGGTAAACATCTTCATCCCAGAAAGAGCTGTGGAGCGGGTGGTGGTGATTTTGCTGAATGATAGTGTAGAAGTTAAAATTACAGCTTCTGTTGTCAGCTTCAAATGTGATGAGTGGTATTTGGTGTCCAAAAATGTCCAGTGGTTATGTTACAGAGAAACACAATCGGATTAAATCTGTGATAAAGCTTTAACTGAAAGGCAAAAAAAATAAAAAAATTGCTTTCTTGTAACCACTGGGTGTATAAATTTTTTTTTTTTTGGTTTTGTAAATTTGAAGATGTGCAGGATAAAAATGTGCATCAATTAAATTTCATGTTCAAATGACAAGAAAGAAGTAAATGGTTTCTGCTAAATAGGTATCTGGATTCAGTGTTAGATAAGTTTTTTTTTTTTTTGGATACATATTTTAGGCATCGGATTTATTTTTATTTATTTTGTGATATGCTAAATTACTGAGATTCTGAATCTTTGATCTGATTTGATGTAGAAATAATTTTCTATGCCCCATTCTCATGTTATTGAGGCACAAATGCAAATCACAACATTTGGTCACATACTCGTTTTGCTCCTTTTCTTTAGCAAAACGTATGTATGAAATTCAGAATAAATAGCCACCTATCACTATCGGTATTTTATTGATATATTTGGGAAGTTGAATGGACAACACCGACATGTCAGTTATCTGGAAATATAACACAACTGACATTTTCTTGTAATTCTAAGCCTGTGAAAAAAAGATAAATTTCGTGTGCTACCAAATAGGGCATTGGAGAAAGCATAGCTTCTACATGTATTGTGAGAATAACTTGTCTTTGCTTTGTTTTACCACAATCTCAGATGATTTGGATGGGGAAACAAATGGTAAGGAGGGAAGAGGAGAACTTGATGAAGCTGGAGGTGGGTGTGGTTGATCAGATGGCACCATTAGCGGAGGATGATGGCTTTCCCATTTCATTCTTTGTGGGATGCATAGTTCCTTAGTTGTGCATTTTGCACCTGCATTCATATATAATTTTTTTTTCTCGACTGTCAGCAATCTTCTCCCTAACTTTCCATTGCAAGTGATGTCAAATTAACTACTTAGTTTTTTAAGCTTGTACCTTAAAAATTACCCTAAAATATCCGGTTACGGTGTCTGTAAATAAAAAGTCGACCATTACTTATTTTCTTTGGCAGGAAGACAAAAGGAATTATTAATATATGTGTCGCAGAAGTGCATGACATTTATCCTGCTCATGACACCAAGGGAGGAGAGATTAGAATTGTGGCATTTTTGAACATATAAAAATAACTGAAGTTTCACTGAGCATGCGTAAAAAAAAAATTATTTACAGGCATTTTTATTTTTAAATGAAACTTAACAGTTCCTTTTCTTTTTATGTATGCCCATTTTGCTAACAATTCCGTCAGTATTTGGAAGATGTTGACTGGATCAGTGAGGATAATATATTAAAGGGTGTTCAAATGTTACGGTATTAACAGCTTAAAGGATTATTGATTGATCTAATGCTGCTTTGGCAGCTGTAGCTGATAAATGTCTCATGTACAAGAAAAGTCATTTTGTCAGACTGAGGATAACACCAAGATTGACTTCTTGCATATGAAGCAAATATCGATTTCTCTTCAGTTAGATCAAATAATGTATGAGTGAAGGGTTGTTTATTATATATGATCAAGCTGGTACGATCAGTTGATATAATTCACGCTGCCCACGTCCATTCCATGAAAGACTGAAATCTGATCAACATTGAGCACATAGAAGTCTCAGTACAAGTCCAGTCTTTTGTATCATTTTCCATTTTCTTGTACTTCATGTGTAGAGGAAGGATAGATAATGTGTATAGTATTTGTGTCCCAAGAAATGATTGTTGCATTATCTCTGTCAATCACTGAATATTTATGGAAAAAAAAGAAAGACCACGTAGAGTTAATTCGTAGACTTGTGTAGACTCTAGGTCTTTGCCAGTATGCCACATTCAAGTGTCCTGTCCAGTCGTTTCACTATTCCAGAATTGCATGATGTTCTGAAATTAGAAGTGGGGGGTTTCAAATTTTTGGATAGAGATTGAGTTATGTTGTTTCTTCTGAGATTTATAAATAACAAAGCACAGACAAAGCAGTTTTAGACCTTTCTCCAACCCCCAACAAACGTATAGTTTCATGATATTAACATTAAAAGCTCTAAATCACAATTGTCAGTCTTCACAATGAGATTTTTACAATGAAAATTAAGTGTTTTTGCAAAAACTCGTTTATTATTTTTACATCTGTGAATTGCTCTCGAGGAACCCATGAATCTTAATATTTTATTTTTGTGAATTCATCATGCAGATATATGCCTTTGTCCAAGGACTCAGGAGACGGTAACCCATGGAGAAACAAGACAATATGAAACTAAAATCAGTTTTTATTCCACATACGCAGCAGAAGCTTAAATGTGAACACACCAAGGCAGTAGTTACTTCTATTTTCATGAATTTGTACATGTATGGAAGTCCAGTTGAGATTGCCTATCACTTGTATACCAGAAACATCCTTAATGGTTGGTTTTGGTGTAAATTAACATTTTTCGCAATTTTGGAAAAGGTTGTTATTGGTGAATTACAATGGAATGAAAATACTCCCTTGGTGTTACATCTTCCATGTTTTGTTCTGATAGTGATGTTTGTAACTGTTACCTTTCTGGGGAAGAAAGTGTGAACACTGAAACCAAGATACAATGTCATAAAACTGTATCATCAGTACTGGTGAGATTGTAAATGATAATGTTTTATATTCACATATTGGAATGGAGGCATCCCCATTTCCAATGGCTCTGAATTGTCAGTTAGATTTAAGAGTTCTCCCATCTTCCCTCCTAGCCAGCTGTTATTTCAGCATGCTGAGAGTGTTGTTCACTTAATATCTCAAGTCTATGCCTGGTAAATCACGTACTTGGTATCTCATACTTCGAAAGTTTACATATTTTGTCTTTAAACCTGTACAGTTTTGCAATTTATTTTCAGTTTGGTATGTGTGCTGTGTGTGTGAATGTTTCTTGAAATAATTTTATACATGTCATGCCATATACCACTTTTGTAATGGTGGTACAATATCTTATCAAGCATTCCCATAAAAATAAGACAAGCGCAAACATTTATGACAGAGTTAATCATTGTTGAAAAATGTACTTGGGAATGTAGGGGAAAGATGTCAATAACGGAAAACAATTCCTCAGACATTTGGACTAGAAGGCAAACAAAAATTCATATTTCATTTTTTCAGATGTGAATTGGGAAGCACAACAGAAAGCCTGAGGATAATACAGGTTAAGACCTTTACTTTCTTATCCAGAGTTCTGACTTCTTTGCATTTACTGCAGTTTCTGCTTCATCTCTTGCAGCATTAGCGATTGAAAGCTGAAAGTTGTTGCTTTGCAGAGTATTCATTTTCCATAAGTTTGAGGGAAGTTAAGAAGTGTAAAATTGATTGATAAGCTGGAAAGCTGTAATACCCGTAAGACAATGCATTCATTTTTGACAGACTCTTCTACACAGTGATTTAATGGTATATTTTTTAAAGTTTAAAATGATGACATATGCATTTTCTTTCAATTTGCCTTATTGCCCCGCCCGCCCTCTTTGTTTAAGTTTTCTGTTGCATGCCCATTGCATTTTTCCCCCATTGAGTTTACGTTGTTATTCATATTTGCTTATAAATGTTTTATATTATGCACTGCTGGCTACAAAAAAAAACAAAAAACAACAACCCTGTTATCTTTCTAGTTAACATCTTGAAAGTATTGGACCAATTACCAATTTGCTGATACACATCTATGTATGGATCTTGTTTTGTCGTTTTCTTTTACCACGCTAGCCATGAAATAGGTCTTGTATTACTGCATTTATTAAGTTTATTGATATGTTTCCAGAAATTATATGCTTTGCCTAGCCAATGTTGGTTGCTGTAGATAGGTGTGCCTTGGCCCCCCACCTCCAGTGTTATTTTGCTGTTTGTGGCACCAATTATCATAGTGGGTATATGGTTGGTGATAGTGTAGACAATGCATACCACTGAGTGGTAAGAATGGTATTGGCCACGAAAGGGAAAAGGTTTTCCACAAATTTGTGGTCAGATGGGTCATGCATTTCACTGTTGTGAAGCTCAAGCTGCCATGTCTTAAGTAGTTTAATTGGAAGTACCCTGTTGTGTTTTACCACTTTGAGGACTTGTTTTTATGAAACTCAAATCTTAACCTCAGGGGATGGATTTAAGTTTTATTGTAGATCTAAGTGTAGAGCGGCAGTGCCTCCAACCCCTAATAAATAAAAGAAGTCACAGTTTTCCTTCACTTTGCAAAACAAAGAGTTGGGCAGTGGTTACAACAGAAATGTGCATAAACAAAATGACATAGTAATAATGGTGGGCTGAAAAGAGTTGAGAAAAGGACAATTAAATATGCAACTTCATTGCCTTAAAGGTTAATCCGCTACAGTAAATTGGTAACTTGAATTTTGTCACATTCACAGTACACTGTGCCAGCACAGTCACTGTCCAGTACAGTCACTGTCCAGTGATACACACTTTAATTTGTGTGCAGGTGAATGTATGCATATTGCCATCCCTTTGCCTTATTTCATTAGCCCATGCTTGACAGTGGATTATTCTGCCTTATTGAGCATCTCTGTTTGTGTGAACTATTGCTGTTAAATACATGAATTTTTTTCTTTTTTTTAAAAACCTGATAAATTTTTATATCTGTCAATCATTTCCCATAATAGAACATGGGTAACGCTCAATTTGGCTGAAAGCTAATGTTTCTTTTTGTCTTGTTTTCTGCTGTATTTCAGGTTCCTCTGTCACCAGCACAGTAGGCTCGTCCAGTTCCCCAGTCATGTCCTCCAATATGGCCACTCTCCCCAACAATGCAGCAACTGCTCAGGGCTAAACCCGTGCAAACTCATCCGTGCCCACAGCCATTTGATCTGATGCCAACCTGACCTCTTGCTGCTCGGCCAATCTCTTCAACTTTTCACAGTTAATTATAATTTATTTTCATTTCTTTCTTATTTTTGTCTCTCTTTCCTTTGCTATTTTTCTTTTCTTCTCTGTCTTTCATTCCTTTTTTTTTTCTTCTTTTGTTTGAAACTTTGGTTTCAGACCTCAAGTGAAATGATGGGTCACAGGTGTCACGTGGTTATCATATCAATATTTGTTATTTAGTCCGGTCAGTTTTCACCTCATCAGTGCCCATATTTCACCACGAACCTCATCTCTGTCATAAACATCTCCATTGGTAAAGCAGACTCGTTTCTGAAGACCGTAACTTTTTTTTTTGTGTGTGCAAGTGAAACAGATGAATAATGTCAGTTCTGTTTATTCTGATAATTTAAAAAGTTTCTTTTTTTTTGTTTATGGTTGAGGACTTCAGTCAGCTGATATTGTTAACAAAGATTGAGAAAGTACTGTTTTATAGGTTGAGGTGATTGTTTGCACTGTGCTAATAGAGATGAAAGCGGGTTCTACAAGTTCTACATGTTTCAACTTAACGATCAGGCTACACTCTAGATTTGCTGTATAATTGTGGTTACTTTTTAATATATAATGACACGATAAAATAGTTATTTGGCTCAAGAAGTTGCTCATTCGGTACCTAGGCATACTCTTTTTAAGCTGAGAACAGAAGTTTTTATGGAATTTCATTGTCAGAAAGATGCCAGACTCAAACTGATCTTGTAAATCTTAATTAAATGCATTGAATTTCAGGGAGACTGTATCTGGACTCCTTTAAATAGGAATATAAATCTGTATCATGCATCCACCTTGCCCCTACATTGAAATCTGGATTTTACATTTATTGTAATTGATTCAGAATGTGGGACTTGATCATGAAATATGAATAGGTTGTGTTTTTCTAAGGCTCTGCAATGGGAAAGAATGTGTCAGTATTGCCCTAATTACTGGTCTTGAAACAGTTTTATTTTTTTAAAGAACAGATGTTCATTTTTGTCTTTGGCACCTGGATGCCCTGTCATAGATATTGTATGCAAGTGTGTATGCTTGTGAGTGTACTTCAGTAGCTGCAGTTAATGATCTTATTTATGTTTTAACAAAAATGCAGAATGTGAACTCTTCGCCAGTATTATCCTTTAATTTCACAGGTCATAGAGATGTGTTTTATTTATACTCTGAAATGCTGTAGCATTTTTCATGTGTCTGCTTTCCATCCAGTTATCTCCCCCCCTCCCCCCGCAACTCTCTGTCATGTATATTTGCAGAGGAATATAATGTGTGAACACTGCACAACCTAGGTGATTGAATGCAATATTATATGCGAGTATATTCAGCATTAAGTTTATCATGCATGATGAAAACATGTGATAGAGCATCACTATTGTATGTCATCACAGTGATCATTAATTTAATGTTGAATATGCTGTTGGCCCTTATGGTAGACCTATTCATCAGTAAAAATGATTAAGTATTGTTTTTTTAGGTATAAATCTGGGAAATATTCTGCTTTTAAGTTTTTCGAGTTTTTCTTCACCAGGACCTAGAACTTCCGTTTTACGCACTGTCACAATAGAATGCTATTGGGAGATGATTCCTAACATCCTGTTTGTTTATTTTTTTCTAATGTCATCTTTTGAGTTTGTTGTACAGAAAAGAATTGGAAAAACAGGTGCATCCCAACTTTGTATTTTATCATTGGGCCTTAAGGAATCAGTGTGACAGTTGGGAAAAGGGGATTTCTTGTGCCTGTTGAAGGACAATTTATTTGATTCATTTAAAATTGCACTTTACAGCATCTTACTGTTTTGAATAGAAAAGTTGTGGATCTCACATTAGTCATAAATGGCAAGATATTTAATGTGTTGATTAATTGTAATTTGTCAGTATGATGTAACCAAATGTTCCTTTTGTCAGTTGAAGTGAGCACTATGCTGAGGCACACACCAGATTTTAATGTTTCCTCTGTGTTGTGCATAAAGTAAGCTAATGAAACCTTCAATAGAAATAAAAAATCTATAATGTGCTAGAAACTTTTGGCAGAAAAAGAAGAATGCAAATCATCTTAAACTCAGAATCAAGATTTTTCAGCTCTGACTGTACACTGCCATTAAGCCTACTCAGTTGATGCATCATTTACAAAGGAAATGAGATGAGTTGAAGAACAAAATGGTGGAGAAGTGGAACTAAGTGCAGACAAAAGAGGCATACACATGTAGGCAGATTATATTTCCTTCCTATGCCCAGTTAATGTAGCTTAGCGAAGAACTGTACTTTATGATTTTCCAAACGTTTGGTGAATTGGAGCTTATGTTTCTGCAGAAAATGGAGTGACTAGTTGATTTAAGTTGGGTTTTAAAATCATATGGAATATATTTTCTCCATTTAATAATTTGTAGATCATTTAGGTATATATACTGGAGTGATTGCAAAAAATGTCATTACCACCAGCATCATAAGTGGAGCTTCAACTCTGACAATATTTTCTCATGGTAATCCTTTCAGATTTTAAAAGGGAAGTTGTTTTGTTTTTTTTTTACCTCAGGAATTCAACCAACATTATGCTGCGGAACAGGGCAGTAGATAGGCTGCCTGCATGTTGCATGTGTGAAAAAAATCCATTTTAGGTGGTTATATAAATAAGAAGTGGAAAATAAATTTGAAATGCATCGTGTGAATAATATATTGTATGATAGTCATTTATTGTGTTCTTGTCTTATCAGTTGTGAATTCTGATGTAAATTCTGATAAAATTTGGGTAAAAGATGTTTTATTCAGTTACGTTATACTAGTGAATGTTGGTGACCATAGTGGCCATTTGAGGGCGAACATTTCATTTTCTTATTCTGGTACCGTGTAAGCTCATTGTAAACAAGTAATGTCAGGTAACTCCCTGTTCACAAAAGCTTTCAATAGTGCATTCTGAGAAACTTATAATTCACACCACAGAGAGTGCTGACAATCACTAGTTCAGATTTTGAACATATTGTGTTGGGACCTTGAAAGAAGCTCATTCAAATGTGAAAGGTCAGCTTGAGATTATAATAGATTACCCTTCTTTTGCATGAAGGGAAATGCATCTGAGATGTTTTTTTTACACATCTGCCTATACTGCAAAATTGCATTTTTTATCTTTCATGGTGAGTGTGTACATACTGCTAAAAGGAAAAAAAATAGGCACATCAGATTTCAGTGCTGGTGCCCCGACCACTCATCATTGTTGGAGTTTGATACCTCACGAAGTAATGTTATGTCATCTTGATTTTATATTATTTCTTTTTTGCTTGTGGAGAAAACTGAAATGCAGATAAAGAACACCCATGATGTATACACTGATTGTATGTTTGATTACGATGATTTCATCCTGACGCATAGGAAAACTAAAAAGGGAGTGTTGTGCATGTAACATACATTGTAGGACACATTTAACGCAGCCACAAATTCTCATGATTGACATGTACCAGCTTTCCCTAGACCTTTAATATGATTTGGTATGAGTGGTAACAAACATGAATTTTTTGGGGGTGTAATTGAGAGGGTGGCAGCATTATCAGTTTTCCGCTGCATTTTAAACTAATTCTGTATGTTATTTTGTTTATATTTCGTCATTTGGTTGTTGGAATTTATTAAGACTAGCCTTTGAGGCTGTTGCTAAAGGACCATGGTATTTTCCATAGAAAGCTATTGCTGAGCATGAACACAACGCAGTATTTTTTCTGTTTTGCTACATAATTAGACTGCTATCTGCTAACAATAGCCTCAAGGACCAGTTTTGACAAGATTCCAATAGCCAATCGACAACTTGTGAATGGTAGAAAATATTCCTGATTATCCATGAGAGATTTCACCATTGAAAACATGCATTATTTGTTCAATGTTCCGTTATGTAAATATCATAGGTGAAGATCTGTGGAGGTAAGATTTAGAAGCACGTTTAAAAAAAAATATTTTTTGTCATGTTTTTTTTTTCTGTGCTGTTGGGCTAACAAATAATTTGTGATGGTCTGCGTTTGATGTGTAAGTTATTTTATTCATCCATTCAGGTTGCACTTTAAATTGGCAGCTGAGTGAAAGAATGAGCTACAACCTTTGTTTTTGTTTTGTTGTATCGTTTTCTTCATTGCTGTGCATTGTCAGCTTTGGTGGAACATTCCTCCACCACCACTCTCCACCCACCAACCCACCTGCCCATTTCCCTTTCCCCATCATAGCCTATCTGTCATATCCTCACAGTTTCAAGTATGATGCCTCATTCCTAATCCCAACACAAACACACTGAAACATACATCTGTTCGTTAAACCTTTTTTTCCTTTTATTTTCCAGATGTTTCAATCGTTTCTTTTCTTTTCCAGTGTGAGTTTATATAAAGTTAACCTAAATAACTGGTTTGTTGTGTGTTCTTTTATTTATGTGTCACACAGCCAGAACTTTTCATGCTGAGTAAAGCAACTGCATAGGGCAAGAGCAATGGTTGTAATTGTATGTGACTATACTTTTAGCATTTTACGAGAAAGAGAGAGGGGGGTGGGGTGGTAGTCTGATGGCGTAGGGCTTTATTATTTTTCTACCCCTTTAGCGCACCAGAGATGTTTTGATAACTGTAGTAAGTAGCAGTCGCCCGGAATATGGCTGATTTTTTCCCTGCCTCATGTTATTTACAGTATAATGTTACTGATGGCCAAGAGTTTGTTCTGCCTGTTTCGGTATGACTTTTATGTTGTACAACAAAGATGTAGGGTTTGTCTTATGACAGATGTAGTCGTGGGCAAGAATGATAAATTTTGTTTATATAAATATATACAAATATAATTTTTTTTTTTTTCAGTTGCTGTATCATGTCCAGTGGTGAATATAATATTATGTGATGACAAGATGTGAGAGTGTGTGCATGTATGTCCACATGAGATTGGCTTATGTCATTTAGTGCAATCATTGCATCATTGCCAGTCTTAAGCAGACACTGTAATCAGCATTCACGAAGAACCAGGTAGCCATGTCATTTTCGTGGCATATCACTTTTTTTCTGTGGAAAAAGAAAGACATTGTCAAAACCGAGGTACAAAGTGTTTGAAGACAGAAGGTATCAGGTAATACACTATATGGCCAAATCATAATTTGTTTGGTGCGAACAGTTGGTAAATTATTCCCTTGTTATTGATGTATCATCAAAGTATAAGGTTTTCTTCAGAAGGAGATCTAAAATAATGTCAGAGGCAATTGAAATGGTGTATGTGCTAATAGGCCTATTTGAATTCTGTAGCAGTTTTCTTTTGTCGCCTGTGGTAATTTTTCATCTTTTGAAAATCTGCACTGTGAGAGTAAATGACGTCAGTGGTATGACATGACAGTGATGACTGATTGATGGCTATAGATAAGGCTTGATCAGTCTGAATGGGCATCTGCATTGGTGTTTATGGCTTTAACAATGTTCTGTTTAGATGGAAGAAAAAGGAAATGACTGGAAGTGTTGTGAATGTGCTGTGTGAAGTTACATGATATGTTACTAATGTCCAACTGAGTAATGAAATAATAAAGTTGTTTGTCTCATTCACTGACTTTTTGTGATGATTTGTATGAAAATGTGTCATCATCTGCAAGATTTGTGAAAAAGGTTGCCAGTTGCACAAGTAAGTTTATGTGAATACTTGAATATTAAATGAAGGTGGTAATGAAGTTCTAGAATATCGTAATGGTCTGCAAATACCTTCATTTTCATGAGATAATCCACTAGAGTGGTTCTGTCACTTTGTCAGTGAAGCTTAGGAAAAAGTAGTTCAGCCGCAAACGCTACTTTCTAAATTATTACATATAATGTAGGCCACATTATTGTATGTGTTCTGTTAATGATAAGTCAAGCTGAAAATGAATGCAATTAGCGCCACTAGGAACTGGATGGCAACACCAAACGGAACATTAGGAGGCAGCTCCCATTGTATTTCAATATGTGCACAACGTTATGCAAATTTGTAATTGGATGGATATTATATAAACGAGACCTGCATGCAGCATCATTACCATGATTGGTGGAGGTAAATTCCGACAATCTGGAATGTTAGTTTCCTTCAGATGTGTTTCAGTATTATACATCGTACATACGTGATACATGTATGTAGGCCTATATTTGAAGAATTTGCGTTTAATATCAACATTACACATGGTAGGATGACGAGAGAGAGGCTTATAGGCTTTATTCGTAGTTCCTATGGTACAGAGCAATCCATCGACACATTCACCGACAGCGGGAAAACCAAACACATAATCCGGATACATGTGACATATATTTTGGTTTTAATACATCACTGTGGTGTTTCATCCAATAAACCTTAAAAAACTATTCAATATTTCATTTTTTTTTTTTTTTCGATCAAAATATAATTAGACCAAGGACTACTATAAATTAGACCTATTTAGGACAGGGCGGACTAACAGTTCACTGTTGTTGGTGGCGCCTAGCGAAACCTCACAGTCACATTGTGGACAATTAATTTTCGTTCTGGGCCACTTTACTGTATTCATAAGCCAGGTTCACGAGGGTGTTTACTGGTCAAAGGTCAGGAAAACACTTCCGGGTCAAACAACATGTGGACAAGAAGTACTAGGCTAATAATTATTGGATTTAATAAGTGATAAATGACTTATTTGATGCAGATTGTTAATGTGGTCGAGCTTTCCATCGCAAGGAGACTGGGCATCGTACCTATAAATAAAATAAGACTTCAGTATCCAACGAGATATTTATCTTTAGGATGTTATAGCATGGCCGGAAGAAACAACGCTGGAATTGAGAGGTCTGGTGACGGATCTCCGAAAGAAACTCCTAGATCTAGATCTAAATCAAGTCTGACTTTTGTGTCTCGTACAAATCTTGTCACAGGGAAAATGGACTGGGTTGTTCAAGACAAGAACTATGACTATCTTCAAGAAATTGCAAGGTAAATGTAAACTGGACATTCATGAAAGAGGAAAAAGAAAAACAAATGCAAAATCTCTGGGGCACAACTCATAGCACTTGGTTCAGAACATCTTTGACTTGTTTCAGTAGGCCTAGATCATCTAGATCTATATCCTTGTGAAAATCACCAATCACTATAAGCAGATCTGGATTTATGATAAAGACACATCATAATAATAATAATAGTTCGTCCATCAGGTATGATGATGACCTTAACAACACCAGAGGAATAAAGAACAGAAATTGTTGAGAATTTCAACACATGGACAATAAAGAGAACTAAAGGACACAGAGGACAGAACGGAAAGACTGTTCTTTCATGACTTATGGCTTCTCATGTGACTGATAAGTCCTATTTTTGCCCTGCAGACCCTTCCGCATAAATGACAAGAGTGCTCCGTTGGTTCAGTACCACTGGGCCTTTTCTTGCGCCGTTCTCTTTTTTTGATAGCCTGCTGGACTCTGTCAGCTTCACATGCTTTGCTGCCTCTGGTAAGGGCCGCCCTCCAATTTGCACGATCAAGCGAGAGCTTTTCCCACTCACTCACATCAATGGCAAAGGCCTTCAGTGATTGCTTGAGAGTGTCTTTGTAACGTCTCTTTGGGGCCCCAACATTCCTCGTTCCATTGGAGAGCTCAGAGAAGAAGATTTGCTTAGGGAGTCTGGAGTCGGGCATTCTGACAACATGTCCTGCCCAACGTAGCTGAATTTTTTTCAGGTGGCAGAAGATGCTCAATTCCTTGGCACGATTGAGGACCTCAGTGTCTGGAATTTTATCCTGCCATTTGATCCTTAGGATCTTTCTAAGGCAGGCCAGATGAAAGTGATTTAGCTTTCTGGCATGCGATTGGTACACTGTCCAGATTTCAGCCCCATAGAGTAGGGTGGGAAGGACCACAGCATTGTACACTTTCAGCTTAGTGTCTGTGCGAATGCCGGCAACATCCCATACTCTCTTTCGAAGCCTGCCAAATGCGGAGCTGGCTTTGCTGATTCTTGAGAGAATTTCAGTATCAACACGAGCCGCGGAAAACAGTGTACTGCCAAGATAGGTGAAGTTCTCCGACACCTTCAGAAGACTGTCATGGACTTTGATATTTGGGGTCACAGAATACTTGTCGTCTGGAGTAGGCTGATGGAGCACTTCCGTCTTCTTTGTGCTTATTGTGAGGCCAAAGTTGTCACAGGCACTAGAGAGCTTATCAACACAGTTTTGCATGCTATCCTCATCGTGTGCCAGAAGTGCACAATCATCAGCAAATAGTAGGTCACAGACTTGAGTACTTTTGGTTTTGGTTTTTGCCTGAAGTCTCCTGAGGTTGAATAGACTGCCATCAGTTCGGTACTTGATGCTTACCCCTTGAGGAGGAGAGCTAAAGGCTTCTTGTAGCATTGCAGAGAACATGATGCTGAACAGAGTTGGGGCTAAGACACAACCCTGTTTTACCCCATTTGTGACAGCAAAGGGCTCTGAAACACTGCCGTTGCTTTTGACTGCAGCTTGCATGCCATCATGAAACTGGTGCACTATTGTGATGAATTCGGGTGGACACCCAAAGTTCGCCATGATTTTCCAGAGGCCTTCACGACACACTGTGTCAAATGCTTTTGTGAGGTCAACAAATGTGATATACAGCGCTCTATTTTGTTCCATGCATTTTTCCTGAATCTGTCTGGCAGCAAAAATCATATCCGCCGTTCCCCTCTCTTTACGAAAGCCACATTGGCTCTCGGGAAGCAAGTCATTTGACGAGAGGTGATCAAGAAGGCGATTCAGAAGCATTCTTGCCAATATTTTGCCAGCAATTGAAAGTAGAGAGATTCCCCGATGGTTGTCACAGACTTGGCTGTCCCCTTTGTTTTTGTACAGATGGATGATTGAAGCATCTTTGAAGTCCTGTGGCAGCTTCCCTGCTTTCAACATATGATTGAACAACTCGGTCAACCTTTCAATAAGCTTTTCTCCACCGAAGGCATACACATCAGCAGGAATTGAATCCACGCCTGGTGATTTGTTAAAGGACATCTGATTTGTGGCAGTTCGGGTCTCATTTGCTGTGAATGGCTTGGCAAGAGCTGCATTAATAGGAGTCTGAGGGAGGCGGTCAATGGACTCAGTATTTATATTTGATGGCCGATTTAGCACACCTCCGAAATGTTCTGCCCAACGCTGAATTATGGCATTCAATTCAACAATGCGTGTTGAACCATCTGACGCAAGAAGTGGCGTAGTGCCAGAGCGGGATGGTCCAAACACAGCTCGGAGGCTCTCAAAGAACTTTCTAGTGTTGTTTGTGTCGGCATATTTCTGAGTTTCTCTTACTCGCTCTTCAAGCCAGTCATTTTTCATTTTCCTCAGCTTCTTCTGGAGTACACCCTTACATGCACGCAGTGCATCAGCTTTTGCTGTGGAAGAGGGGTCACTGCAGTGAGCTTGGATGATACTATTTTTTTCTTTGATGAGCACTTTGATTTCATTATCATTATCATTGAACCAGTCCTGGTGCTTGCGGACAGGAAAACCAACTGTGCTGCTGGCGCAAGAGTGTACAGTCGTATTTAGGTCAGTCCAGCTCTGTTCAATGTTCTCAGGGTCAAAAGTCACGCAATCCAATTTTGAGGAGAGTTCTGATGAGAGCTCGCTCTGTTTCTCAGCTGAGCAGAGTTTTGAAACATTTAGACGTTTAGGTGGCGCTTTCCCTAGAGGGCGTCTATTGCGCCTCAATGTTAGTCTGAGCTTGCAAACAATGAGTCTGTGGTCAGTTCCACACTCGGCACCACACATCGCCTTTGTTACAAGGACATCCTTTCTGTCAGTCTTCCTCACAATGACATAGACTATGAGATGCCAATACTTTGAGCGGGGATGCATCCATGACGTTCTGTTTCTCACGGGGAGACTAAAATTTGTGTTGGTAATGAACAGGCCAAATTCAGCGCACAAAGTAAGTAAGCGCAACCCATTGTTATGGCATGAACCAACTCCATGAGGGCCCAAAACATTTGGCCACGCTGAGATTTCGGAGCCAACCCTAGCATTGAAGTCCCCCAAGAGAATCAGCTTATCAGCTGTCGGGACAGAGCATATGACAGATTCTAGATCAGAATAGAACTTGTCTTTGGCTTCATCTGGGTTTGTCATGGTGGGCGCATATGCGCTAATGAGGGTGGCTGACTGGCTTTTCCCAACTGGGATCCTGAGTGTCATTAGCCTGTCATTTATTTCAACTGGCATGGACTGCAAGTTTCTGACAAGGTCATTTTTAATTGCAAACCCAACACCATGCTGTCTCGGTTCGACTGCACCCTTGCCTTTCCAGAAGAAGGTGTATCCACCACTGAGCTCTTTGAGTTGGCCACTATCAGGGAGTCTGGTCTCACTGAGTGCCACTATGTCCAGGTTGTACCTGCTGAGCTCAATGGCAATAAGTGCTGTGCGTCTTTCCGGGTTGTTTGAGTTGTCCTGTAGTGTGCGTATATTCCAGGCTCCTAGCCTGAGTAAGCTGAATTTCTTTTTGTTTCGACCGCAAAAAGGGATCCCCACTGGTCGCGGTATACCAGTCAGGGTGATGTGAAGTGGGCTTTCTTTAGGGCACCTTTTCTAGCCCCTTCCTCAGTTGAGGTGAGCAGTGCTATCCTTAAATAAGGCTGCTCAGCTACTGTGGGTGCTGCCTCCCCACGCCTCCACTTCAATCGACGATGAAGCGACCATAGCCCACAGCCACCAACGTGTAGGTCTGTGCTAACAGCTTCCAGTCTATCCAAACCTGCTGCCACCGCACTCGCCCATCGCCGTTGGAATTTTGAGAGGAAAGAAGACGAGACAAAGATGAAAGAAGACGAGGTGAGTGTTAAGACTGGCGCAAAGAATTTGTTTTTAGTGAGAAAGAGCTGCGCAAACATCAGACTCACTCTCTCGCCTGGACACAACTTATCCAAGTGGCAAGACAGGGTCAAGACGACTGGAAATGTATCCAGGTGCAGGAGGATGCCAGAGGGACAGTCATATTGCCTGACCGGCTGCCTGTAGGCTACTCCACAGCCTCGCAGTCCCAACTGACTAGGGTGAAAGACCCAAACCAACGAACACCAATACTGGTGGATGCTCTGTGTCACGATATCCAGGCCAGAGTGACGGTATATTGCCATCTGCCCTATCAATCAACCACTGGCCTGCTGCCGCCAGCTTCGAAGCTGCGTCCGGGAAGTTTGCTCAATTCTTCGTCTGTGATTTAGGCAAACAAGCCTATGACCACACCGCTACCGGGGGCCAATATGAAGGACTCAAGTACTGAGGGTCACATTGTGCCCTAGCATGTGGCCGTTGGGTTAGATGAAACCTCCTCCGCCCTGGCCGTTCGCACCGACAGGTGCACGCCCACTGATACCATGCTAGCGTACCAGTTCATGAAACAGGTTGTACTGGATTACATGTTACCAGTAGCAGATTTTTCTGACCTGACACCTCATAAGACACATCATAACATCATGTTAAACACAGTGAACAAGTGAACATAATGGTTACCAGATCAGGCATTGGCAAAGAGTATCGTGGGTACACAGTCACGCATCTGTTCCATGTTCTATGTGTTTTGTAAAAAAAACCTCTCAGACCTGGGCCCATGAGACTAACTGTACCCTCCACCTGGCCTCCTGAGTGAAAATGTAAATAATTGCATTAGCTATTTTCCTTACAATTTCAGTTTTCATTGTCTGAATCACTCTTAGATTACTGTCTGCATATGGGCAAACTTAATGAAATTCCTGCTCATCTTGGTCCGAAGAATATAAATTAATGTCCTCAATAATTTCCTCCCGTGTGAAGAGTCTAGGCCTGGATCGTCTCCCAGTGGAAATGCTGGGTTCATATCACGCTCGTTTCACTAAAAAATAGCAACAACAACAATGAAACACCAGAAAACAACAGCTATGGGGCGGTCAGTAACAAGAGTTGTAAACACACACGACTGCAAAGCTGTAACGTGATTGGTTGGATATATTTAGCATTTGGTCTTCTTTTTCCATGTGTGTTGTTCAGTACTGCTTGAGAGGGAATCTAGTAGAGATTATGTTTTGATTCCCGCTTTAGCAGAGAACATGGTGCAGCGGGGTTATATTGCCGAGCTGCATTAATTATAAAAACATCCATCGAGGGGTCTAACTCGCCCCACCCAATGGATGGTTGGGGGATGCATCTGATAGGTCTCCTTCTGTCCTATAATTTCTTAACGAAATATCATAAAAACCACAGAAAATATAATTTCTTAGCACTGTTAAGCACAATATGGCCATTGTTGTGTTGATGTGCTTTCTCCAAATCAGACTCAAATGCCTCAGCCCCAGAGCTTGGACGCGACTCGAAATGTCCTTGCTGTGTGCCTGAAATGGAACTTTTCTGTGGAGTCCTATTTAAACCGGGTTAATTGTGAAATGATGGCTGCTTGTACATTGATTTTGAGCTAGTGTGGAGTTTAGTAATAACTTATAAGTGCTAATATTAAATTTGTTTTAACTTCAGTTAACATTTTCAGCATGCAGTGGCCATCTTAAGCACTTGTTTCAAAATTTTTTATTTCGTGTGATGCTACCAGAGGCAGACTTGCTAAATATGAGTGCTATATAGAATAAACATCAGATATTTTTGAGAGTTGCAAGACAGCTGTACTTAATTTCCATTTTGTTCTTCAAGCGCCACTACTTTTTTGTTATTAAATGCAAAGCTGTGTGCAAAGCATACTCATTGTATTGTTGTCATTTTCATCTTTTTGCATCACTTAATTCTTTTTTGTCACAGCTCCTGTCTCCGATACCCAGTTTGCTCTTGAAGTATGGAACTTGAAAAATTTTCGTATATAATATAGCCTTTATTTCAATTATGATGCAAATTTTCATGCATGGGCTGTTAAATACCAGAGAGCTGCAAATAACTTATTAATTGTGGTTTGGTCACCACTATGTAGTACAGAGGAAGGATTAACCATAAACCTTAGGAGGTTTTGTCTTTAAAACCTTTTTTAAGGCTCATATATATTACACATTTTGTCCATATTTCAATTTTCACGACAGATAAAGGGTCTGGTTTCCAATGAAAGACTTAATGTGCACTCAATCCTATCAAACTATTTTATACAAAGAAAAATTAGAAATGAATGAAGATTAAAGAAAAGTAGGCCTACAGTGGCTAGTTATTTAGCAAAAATAAAGGGTCCACTTGATTGATGCAGACTGTGTTGTTTGCAAATTTGAAAGTAGTGCAACTGGTGCAACATACATTAAATTGTATAGGTTTTGAAGAGTGATTACCTTCTCCAGTGCTCAGTGCAATGTTCAAAATGAATTTGAGATTCAAGTTTCATTCATGAAAAACAAGATACTGTTCAAAGTTCGCCTGTTGAAACTTGCACACAGACTTAATGTTACACTCCATTCATGAATTTTTATTCTCTTTATTGCACTCACAGGTCAGGGTATGGGGACATGCTGCATGATACAGACAGAGTAAGTTTATTTTGGCACTGGGAATATTGTAAAGAGTGATGTAGTTTATTGTATGGTGTGTTGTTGTAAAGGAGACGTGCATGATTTACATAATGTTTCACTCCTTTCAGAATGAGATTAAATCATTTATGTAGATATTGTCATTTATTTTGATGGACCCTGCCCATTGAAATCTAAATTGGAACTGAAGATTGTACTCACTTTAAGTTTGTTAATACGAAAATCAGTGAATTAGAACTTGGATGTCCAGATAGCACCAGAATCTTAATTTTTAAAAAAACATTTAATTGTGTTCAGACACCCAAAATATTTCTTATGTATCGCAGATTTTGTAATGAAAATGCATGAATCTGTGTGTTTTCTTAACAGTTACATCTACAAGTTGTGATTCCTTTGTAAGGCCTGCAAATTTTTGCCCATTTTGCTCACATTAATTTTTGACTGCCACGAAAGGGTAAAGGGAGTATTTCCTCCTACAATAGAACTCGCGTTTACTTAGTCCCATGGTACCTTATGTTTTTACACAAATGATATTATATGCATGTAGTCTAGATTTAACGAAAACTTTAAGAATTGCAAAGGTACTCAGTTTCTCTCCATTTACCATGAAATTATATTCATATGTCATCATTGTTTATTTAAAAAAGTGGTATTTTATTTTTTCAGAATGAAAAATATTACAAAGCTATTATACAGGCAGTAAAACTGTTGAAAGCGCAAGGCAAGCAAGTGAAGGCTCTGGACATTGGGACAGGCACTGGGCTGTTGTCTATGATGGCAGCAGAGGCTGGAGCAGATATTTTGACGGCTTGTGAGGTGAACAATTCTTTATGACATAAACTTGTAATTTTCTCTCTTGATTACTTTTGGTATCATGCTGAAAAATTCTGATAGAAGTTTCATTTAAGAGCCTTGAAAATCCCTGGAGAGAAATAATAAGCAGAAACTTTGTCTAGACGAAACATGTTGTTATATCCAGTGATAACTGAGTAGAACGTCCCTAATTTTATAAAGACGCGAAAATATGCATACATGTTGATATTATTTTACCAAGTTTTGCAGTTGCATGGTGACTTAAAATCTTTCAGCAATTATATTTAATGTGGAAAGAAGTACATCTTTAAGGTTCAGCAAATTGTGACAGGGAATTATAGATTAATGCCATTCTGTTTTTCTTAAATTTTTGTTGCTGTGTCTAAATTTGCTTGGAGCATGAAACAGGAATTTACAAAAAGTGCTGTGTCAGTGCAGATAAAATAAATCATTTTGGCTCAGTTATTGTCATGAAAATTGTATGCATATTATTAAAGATTTCCACTCCAAGAAAACAGTTCGTTTGAAAAGCAGCAGAATCGGAAAAGGAACATTCTTTTGAAAATGTTCTGTTATAATGTATGTTGTTGAAAATGAAATTCTGTAAGTTGTTTTAATTGACTTATGTTCATTTTACATTGTCAAATATGATTTGCAAACTGGCATCCTATCCAGCTATTGAGCAGGCCTGTATTATCATCTTATTAAGAGAAAGTAGAATGAATAACTTTTCAATCCAACCTTGGAATTTATTTCAGGCTTTCCCTCCAGTGGCTAATTGTGCTGAGAAGGTATTAGAGGCCAATGGATTCAAGAATAAAATTAAACTCATTCATAAGAGATCAACAGAAGTGTCTTTAGGTATGTCTGTTTTTGTATGATGCAAGGAAAGTACAGCTGTGATAAACTGTGTGAATAATTAAATGAGGACAAATAAGTGCCTGCTGTGCTCACCGTCAAGCACAAACCATGTATCAATTATTTTACTGGTTTTGTGCTCTTAGAAAATTTACGGTTATAGTTACTGACAAATTTTTTCATCAGTTAACAATTTTTATTTGTTTGTGACGAGAACCTTTGAAAAAATTTGTTGGTTCAGATGTTTAGTTACAGGTATAAAGAGAAGATACTTGTGAGCAAGTCTCGCTAACATCAACGGAAGTTGCATTTTTTCAGTTTTGAGTTATGAATATCACCATAAAGTATGAAATCTCATCTTTAATTTGGTGTAAAAATTATTGCAATGCTCCTTCTTATCACAAAGTTATGGCTTTTTAAAGACACCTACCCCCTGGTAAAAAACGAAAGCAACTTCCGAGAAAATCGCCATCAAAGATGGAGGAGCGATTTTTGCGCTTGGCGAGATGGGTGGCCTCACTATCTCCCAAGCAGCGGTACTAGTAATTAATCTATGGCTTTGAAATTTTGCATGTGTATGCCAGCATAAATGATACTGCCCTGTGAAAATTTTGTGACAATAGATTGATTAATTATGAAGCTACTGGGAGTCCAATGAACCCCATTATTGCTGTGATATTCGATGTCAAAGGCAAAATTAAAGACATTATAAGCAATATTTATCTTATTTAGAAGCTGATTTGAGACCTAATATTTTCACAGAATGTAGAAAAATGGTTGAACTTCAAGTATTGACCAAAATAAAAAAATCGTCCAAATATCAAATATTTATGTTTTATTGCGATTTTCTCCGTCTGGTCCAGTGTGACTTCCGTTGAGGTTAGTGGGGCTCGCTCAGATTTAGAAGGAGTTACAAGTGCTCTGTGGACATAATTTGATCTTATGGATACATTTGATGAGCTGAATTCTCAACCTCTCCAATAAACAGAGATGGAGATATATGAAATTTAACTTTTGCTGTTATTGAAGAATATGATATGGTACATACATAATACTGTTTCATTCACTTCAGCTGATCTTGGTGAGAGGGCCAACCTCCTGGTTACTGAATTGTTTGACACAGAACTGATAGGGGAAGGTGCCATTGGATCTTACTCAGATGCTCATGACAGACTCATGGAGGTAGACTTATAGAATAATTATACAGTTTATTATGGAAGCAAAATCACAGGAATGGGAATGAGGAGGAGGAGGATTTGGTGTGAGTAGATGGTGTTTTAGGGAAGAAAGACAGGCTACCAATGCAGGGTTAGAAATTATTTGTAAAATTACCCACTTGCATTGTTTTGTCATCTGAAATCCGGATCTTTCTATGCATGGATATTTTCACCATTTTTTACCTCTTGTTTTATTCCACAAACATGACATAATAATAAATTCCGTGCATTAATGCCATTTAGAATTGTATTGTCCGGTATTTTATTCTGTAGGAAGACTGTGTAGCTGTGCCGACTTCAGCAGTCATGTATGTCCAGGCTGTGCACTCTGACATATTAGGGAAATGGAACAGCCTTCAACCTGTAATGCTCCCTAATGGCAAGATTATATCATCTCCAAAGAGTTTCACACATTGTACAGGGGCACCTTCTTTGCATGACATTCAAATTGACGAACTGCAGGACCATCTACAATTCATCTCGCCACCTGTGGAAGTGTTCAGGTAGATTTACATGCAAGATTACTTACATTTGTGCAAGGTTCCCTGTGCAGCTTTGCAAGTCTGAGGATTCCTGGAAAAGCCCTGGAATATAAAAACATGAGAAAAAGCCAAAGAAACAGCTGATTAACCTTGCAATAACTCCGGAATTCTCCTGGGGGTTAAAAAAGTGGAAAATAACTGACCGAAAAGAAATATGTAAATAAACTTTCTCTTAGTTGCTTGCATTTAAGTGGCAGTGGAATGTAACATTTTAGCCCGAAAAAGCCTGGGGATAGACCTGGTAAAACATTCTCATAGAGGTACAGGAACCCTGTTTATAATGATTGAGGCCTGATTATTTCTTGGACATTATAGACATTGGTTTGTGAGGCTTTTCTTAAGAAATTGACGAAATATTATAAAAACCACAGAAAAACTGGGGGGTCGCAGCAGGGCCAAAAGCAATGTCAAAATTGGGCAAAAAGAAAATGTTGTATGTAGCAAAGCCCGTTGCAAGAAGTAATACCCAAACGATACAGTGCAAACTAAAAGAGAAGACAGAAAACATTCAATATTTCGGCTGTCGCCTTTGTCAAGAAAAAAAACACAACAAACAACAATAGAAAAAAAGAAAACTGGAACAGAGAAAACAATCAAACAATAAAAGATTTCAATAGGAAATGTATAGAATCGACACAGAGTATGTGTATTTATCTGTGAGTTCTTTGCTTCTTCCGTACACTGGCAGAGGGACGTGCTTTTGTGCTGCTAACCAAGCAAGAACTCACAGATAAGTACACATATTCTGTTTCGATTCTATACATTTCCTATTGAAATCTTTTATTGTTCGATTGTTTTCTCTGTTCCATTTTTCTTTTTGTCTGTTGTTGTTTTTTCTTTTTTTGTCTTGGCAAAGGCAACAGCCGAAATATTGAACGCTTACTGTCTTCTCTTTTAGTTTGCATTGTGTCGTTTGGGTATTATTTCTTACGCAGGGCTTTGCTACATACAACTTTTCTTTTTGCCCAATTTTGACATTGACTTTTCTTAACCCTCACCCTGCGAGGGGCGGCAATTGTCGGTATTTACTCGCAAACGCTCACGCCGCACGGGTGACAAAAGTCAGGAAGGTCGCGCTAACCGCGCCACGCGCAAGCCGTATTTTTACGCATCAGGTCACTGACCTTTCTGAGACGTAACCACCGTGTTATTGTTCACTGTATCTCTTATAAATCAAACACATTGTGACATGGACATGTTAACCAGTGAACCACTGGTGGGAATCACAGATTAAGCTTTCAAAGGCTCTCCCCACACTTTCAAAAGATGTAACATCGACATGCGAACTGTTGCTCAACAAATTTGCAATATTATCTCATTTTCTCACAAGCTGACCACCATCTGGAGTTGTCTGTTTCTAAGAACCAATCAGAAACAAGCTCTGAAATAATCTTTGCCCCAAATGCCCACATTGGTTTATTAGTATGTGTCAATCAGAATGAAACCATTTAAGTAGGGCTTGGGAGGGCGTGGCTAGTTATCATGCTTTGTTCTCACGAAAACTACAGCTGTCAGTTTGGAATCATAGGTCAGATCATTGGTTAGAGACTGACAGACTAAGATTTTGCTGGTTAATTCATTATCAAGCGTGATTTGCATAGCAGCGAATCTTTTCATACCGATCAATAAAAACCGAACCACGTGGACAGCGTTTGTGGTCGTCGCATAGCGGCACGGGTCAGTGACCCCAGATAAGATTCTCCGTGAGTAAGATCACTGACCGTGCAGCGGGCTTTACGGGTAACGCGCGGGGTATGGGTTAAGAAATGGTTGAAATCTGGGAAATGAATGAGGTATAAGAATTTTGTCACGGGGATCCCTACTTACTGAAGGTCTGTAACAACTGCCCGTCATTGAGTCGTGATTCTGTCAGCCTTCACAGATCAGTCAGCAAACACCTTTGCTTCAGCATAGTGCAAGGATGGTGGTGGAATCATAATGCACAGGTTTCATATGAGGGCACAACTGGTTATAGACCAGAGTTTTCAGTCTATTCTGTGTCTATTGCACAGTTTAGTGTTTGGATCAGAATTGATGTTACGGGTCTGGTCTGGGTGATAGTGTTACAGAGTGGGTATTATGGAATTATAGGTGTTATGACTGCATTTAAAATCGAGAGGTATTTATGAATTACTCTTTCGTACCATGCCACACACTAAGAACAACCTGAATAAGTTTTTATCAACAGACCTGCAGGGCCACAAATTTAATTACCTTAAATATCCTAACAATTTTGTCTAGGTCTCTTACATATTAAAAAGACAACATCAGCAGCATCAAATGAAAATTCAATAATATGTCACTAGAAGTCTCCTCTAGATTCCTGTAAGATTAAGATCATTCTGACTCTCTAACAATTTAAGTATTAATTATCTATCTCTCAGATATAGTCTGCCTACTATCTATCAAGCAATATACTCATGTCTCTGGCGACAATGTCATCTCAGCTATTTGTGCCTACCGCTTATAATGGATCAAGCTCGTCAATATAAACTGACGTAGTTAAGTTAGATCTACTCTAGGATGGGCTGGCAATCCCCAGCCTCATCCAGACAAATCAATTCCAATTCACAGATGTGTATGCCAAACATTCATACTAGATCTAGTTGCAAGTTAATATACATCTTTGTCTTGCATTCTTGGGTAGCACTCCTAGCATATGCGGCAATCCTGTCCTACTGGAAAAATTACTTTCAGCTCCTCGTTCATTGTTGAATCATCAACAGACAAACACTTACACTTGGTCCCTGATAAGGAATCAGGGAACAGTAGACAACAGCAGTGGGTAAATCATAATCGAGCACATGGCTTCATCTCAATGCCTATAATGGACATAGACATAAAAAACAACAGTCTTCTGATTCTTCTGGCAGAATCACGCCGACGCCTGCACAGATGGAATTTTCTGTATGGAGTGATGAACATAGGAATGGCTACGCTTTTATACTGTGCGGCCAACTGCAAATTACCGTCCAAATGCCTAGATTTGATTGGTGCATCCATTCGAGCTCAGCTCGCAGTATTAATAGATTCTGCATGGAAGTTGGTCACGGCCTTGTACTAGAAACAGACAAGGTCAAATTAAAATGTCAAAACCATTACTAAAATCTCTAAACCCTCGTGCTTTCTACGTTTTATGTACGAATTTCTGAACGCGACTAAGCGTCTTAAACTATCTATCCTTATTCACCCCTTCTCTTCCCTTGTAAGAGTTCATCAAAATCACGGGGTCGAGAATTGCACTGTCACTCCTAACTTATCCATTTATTCTATCTTGCCCCACTTTCTTTCCATCTCTAAGAAAAAGTGTTACAAAAACAAACTGTTCACGAGAACAGTTCAAGGACATTTACGCTGGTTATAATCAACGAAACCGTGAAAAAAAACAAGTCTTTTCAAGTCGTGACCCAGCACGACAATTATAGTATTAACCTTGACAATTGACAAGCTGCAAAAAAGTGGAAGGAGGCTTTTTAGAATATCACTGCACAACTGGAATAAAATTGATGGACTAGCTCTAATTGGACATGGGGTTCTTTAGTAGAGTTTATCATGCAGGGCCACACTGCTGGGCTTGTAAATTTTGACAGAGTAAAAATGTATTTTGTTGTAGGCCCAGATTCCTTGGTGAAGTGGGTCCTTTGTAAGAATTTCATTGTTACACATAACATTTATAATGTTACTGAAGGAGAAATCCATATTGTGAAGCAGTTCAGGCTTGTGTATGCTCCGGTATTATTATGAAAAACAATCATAATTTGTTTCCATTCTGTAAGTTCATGTGGACCATCAAGACTAATGTTTCTTTAAGAATAATGACATAGTTAATCATAAGTCTCTTCTCTTAATGTATTTGAATAGCACTGTGAATGCTCCTTTGTGAAAGTGGTAATTGATAATTCAGCATCCAGCAAATTTTTTTTATTGTAACACATTTTAAAATTGACACTGACCATGGTATGTTGAAACAGATTTGACTTCAGTAGACGCAATGCTTTAAGAAAGGAAGAGGCAAGTTTATGGACAACCACAGCATTGCAAGATGGGACAGTAGATGCTTTTGTTATGTGGTGGGACCTGGTCATGGATCCTCAGGGAGAAATTATTCTCAGTTGTGCCCCTTGTTGGACTCGAGTGCAAGGGCAGCCAGTACCAGTGAGTTATCTCATCGCTCTGTAGAATTATGATCGATATTGTTAGTTGTGAACACCCATTATTTTCTTGCCCTTGTAATGATGAAAATTTTGTGTTGCCATCCACTTCTTTGCTGTGAAACTCCAATGCTTTCTTGCCACTCAAAATGTAGGCTGTGTAAGTTTTCTCCCTTGAGCCATAATATATCTCAGGCAGAACTGAGGAACACATTGATGGTGTTGTACTCTAATCGTGTAGCTGGCTTTGGGATTGTTTTCCAGGAGACGAAAAAAACATCTTTTTGCGAGTTTTTTTATACAGGACTGTATCTTTTTGGTCGTATTAATCAAACAAAACGTCATTCTGTCGTAATAAATATTTTTTTTAAAATGCAGGTCTTTAAGCCGGTTAATCCTATTACGCGGTTATCACACAAAGTATTGTCGGGCACTTGCGCAGTTAGAGATACACACGACTAGAGCACGACAAAATTCCGCCACAGAAATCAGTTACATGATTAGAACAGCCACATACACGGTTAGAATTGTAACTGCTGAAGGCTTCGAAGCCAGTTGCGTGCTCAAGTTTGCTATTTATAGTGCGTGTAGACTTCCCATTTGAATAGGGAACCCCCGGAAAGGTGTGGTGACTATTTTTAGCTAAAAAAATGAGTTGGTCAATTTTTTCCAGTTACACGGTTAGAGCACAACACCATCGATATATTGAATGGCAGTAAAGTCTGAACGCTATGGTCACAAGAACGTCTTATATATTTTTGTAAAAAAAACAAGCAACGGCTCAGTGTTTACTTTTTTATAATTTTCTCTTCTTGATACAGTGGAGGGACCACTGGATGCAGGCCTTGTATTATCCATCTTCTTCCCTGATGGTAAGGAAAGGAGACACTTTTGATATTCACAGCAGCCATGATGAGTACAGTCTGTGGTTCGACACCAGCAAAATGCCCAGGTAAGTCTGAGGATGAATCTTTGCTTGATCTGAACATCCTTGTAGGGGTGATGAACAGTTCTCCAGAGTAGCAGTTGAAGTTAACAGCTCTGTCGATCAGCATTTGAGATAAATCTCATTGTAGACCATGTTTGAGAAAATTTAGATAACAGAGAAGTTTTGAAAGAGTAACAAGGCTTGGTGAAATGTGATTAAAAGTAACAACAAAAAAATTGGTAATTTGCAAAGCCCTCTCTAGTAACAAGGAACAATGAAAGTATACATTTTCATTAAAAAAACAAAAAAAACCCCTTCATCCTGACCGAAAGATTTGTCTCAGATTTCAGAAGAATGACATTTTTAAAAGTCTTCATTTTTTTTTTTTTAGTCAAAGACCAGTGTGTGAGTGTGGATTACATGTAGCCTTGAGTAGGAGCAGACTGGGGCAGATCAATGACAAAGCAAGAAACCAAATTCTGATCACTGCACTTGAGAAGGTGGGTGCGTAAAGGATTTCTTACAACCTTGGCTTTAGTAATTATCCAATCACACATGATGAGATGCTGAAATTCTGTGTCTTGCAGCTCTTTCCATGTCAGTATAATGTCATGGTTTTGGTTACAGATGATGCACACATACATGCAACCCCATTCTCCATATGACTTAGCACTGTGCTGGCTTCAATTTTTTGTATATGGTATGTTTGCTGTCAAAGTTTTTAGGCCCCTCTAGACTGTGACATGTTGTTCACTGCAAGTCCCGCATGTGTGCTGGCCACAGGAGAGTACAAGGATGGGAATCCTCTGTAAATTTCCTGATTTCCGGAATTTTTTTTTTTTTATGCTTATGATATTTTTGTCTTTTCGTCTCTTTCTCTCTCTCTCTCTTTTTCCCTCTGATTCTAATTCATAATCATTTAAAAAGAAGTATTGCTATTAGTATTAAACACTATTTTGTGTGTTTTTCAATTTATTATATGTGGGCCTGATGATTATGTGCCTTCATACATTTAGTCAAAAGTTCAGGAAATTTTTCTGTCAGCAGTTTTCATCCCCGAGAATAGTTGTACGTGAATTAGAAAGTATTCCTGATATTGTCACTGCCTTAAGCTAGTGGCATAAGTCATTTTTGACACCTGAAATATTAAGAAAAAACTACTTTTCTTGTCATTTGGCGACTTATGCCATTGGGATTCTACTGGGTTATTACATTTTCATGTCGGTGCTTTTCTTGATCTGTAATATTATCTGATAGCCCTCATTCTCAGTTGCCTTTTGGCATTATCGTAGAGCACTGATGACATGGAAGTGCTTTGTTAGAGTCATTTGTTACTATGGGCTTTCTTGTACAAGTATGAGGCTACTTTGTGAGATTCTGATATGCACAGATGAAATTTTGATGTGAATACCTAATATTGTGAACAACAACAAAAAAAAATTCTCATTGTTCTAATTTCAGCATGTGACGCAGACCACTGTTTGTCTTGTGATCTCTGATGGAAGTTTGTTACCGTTATATGCTGCATGCCTTGGTGCCAAAAAGGTAATTGTTCAAAGTTTTGTTTCATCTGGGGATACCCAAGATAGAGAGGATGCAGAGATAAACCATCCGTTCTTTCAGTATATGCTTGCAGACTGTGTGCATATTCATTCTGTTACAAGATGAGGTGTGTATTGTTGAGATGGTTGATATGCACATATGGTGATGGATGGGATTTGGTGTGTTGATCTCAGTATTCTGTGTATCGAGGATGACAATGCACACTTGTCTTAATTTTGAGTCTTGAGACTTTCCAACCTCGCGAGAATTTTAATACAGTCCTTAACTTTTTTGTTATGTTTTGTTGTTTGAAAATGAAATTCATTAGCAAGAGCATAATTTGAATAAATAGTTTTCATTTCAATTTCAACTGTGATCACAGCAGGTGATTCATATATTATGGGAAAGACGTACACTTTTTTCTCACAATAAAAACTTTTGTTTCAGTTTATATATGATAAAATTTACTGCCTGATTTTGGGCAAGCATTTAGAATACTAGAATTACATTGAAGCCTGAAAGCCCAAATTCAGCATTAAATGATCAAGTAACATGTAATTTCAGTGATTTCATTTGAATCAAGAAATACCTCAGTTAAACTGTTTTTTTTTGTTGTGATTTTTTAAGTACTTTAAATTTCACTGGCCATAAAGGCACATTTATTTGAAGCTGTACCTTCTGTTCAGATTGGAGTCTAGCGGATTTTATGTACAACATTACAACAAGTGGAACAATGCAATATACTGAAGTAATCTGGCACATTCTGTAATTGTTGAACAGAATATCTTATGTACATCTGTAAACCAGGTTTTCTACCTCGACAACAGCTGGTCCAGTCGCAATATCGTCAGAGAACTGATTGAGCACAATGGTCTACAGAGCCAAGTCACTGTTCTGGATAAAAATGCTGAAGATATCACTAGTGAAGATTTGGGAAATTTGAAAGTAAGAAAAAAAAATAGTTTCAGCAAACACATTCCTCTTTCTTTGATCACTAGCCAAGTCTTACATGACTTCCTTCTGTCCAAAACTTGTATCGTATTTCTGTAGCCAAAGATGTGAGTTACATAAGTAAGGAGGTATGTTATTTCATTCATAATCATGGTGAATCATTAACCTGAGATTGAAAACTAGTGGTGGAAAGAACTATATCCTGTATGATTTTTAAAGTTAACCACAGAAGAATAATTCCTCATCTGTGTGTGTGCCTGGAGAAAGGTCCCAGTTGTCTCAAATTTTGGATTTTGAGATAAGGGCATATTTTTCTAGAAAATTGAATGCTGAACACGCTGCTTTTAAAATTTTTCCGATATCTTAAGTAGTTTTGAAGATATGACACATTTTGTAAGACGGGGCAAAAACAAACTTTTGAGAAAAACAGCTTTAACCCTATTAGCGGCAGGTAATTTTCTCTCCCCCATGACAGACTTTTTTGACATTGTTGGGGGAGCGTAGTTTTATTACAAAGGCAAATAGGGAAATTATTGAGTTGTGTTCACTGCTCAGCTCTAGCTTTCTATGTAAAATACTGCGCTCTCCTAACAAGATCCAAAAAACTTCCGACTTGGCTGTTTTTAGGGGACCGTGGCATGTAAACTATAGATGAGCAGTGAACACTACTCAGTATTATCTCTATAACGGCTTTGTAATTAGTCCACGGTCCCCTAGCAACAATCACTCCAATAATTATTACTTCGTGAAGAGTCACATGTTGTACAAATAATTAATAAAATAATATTTAAACATGAAATATTCCAAAATCATTTTCATATATGCTATTTAGAAATGGTTAAACTTGTGTTTTCTGCTAGAAATACATTTCCGACTAGGCACGACTTTTTCGACCTTTTCACCCCCTAGCTCAAACATAGCTGTACCGACAACTCGGACCTTTCTTCAGGCGCACACACATTTATCCAAATACTGATTCCCAGATTGATATGGTGATTGCCGAGCCATTTTTCCAAGCAGCCCATTTACCATGGGAACACATGTATTTCTGGTATGCTGTCAACTCACTGCATCCCAATCTCAGTCCTGATGTGGTCATCTTACCTAGGACAATGACAATCAAAGCAATGGCCGTTCAGTTTAGAGATCTACACAAGATTCGTGCACCTGTTGAAAATTGTGAAGGATTTGACATTTCAGAGTTTGACAGATTGATAGAGGTAAGAAGAATAAAATGCAGGTTCTAAATTTTTTTTTTTAATTTGGTAGTTTAAAGTCAGATCTTTATTTTAAAAAGTCAGACCTCTATTTTAAAACCAGAAAATGAGAAATGACGATCCATTTTTGTTCCCCATTCAGAAGAGAAACAAAGAAAAAGTGTGGAAATTACCATACCATTAATGCAAATTAGAAAATATTTGTTTATATCTGCATAATATATAAAGAACCAAAGAAATGCCCATATCTTCATGTTGTTTTCTCAGTTGTAATACCTGCTGTCTAGGGTGCACTCAGTTGTGAGAGATGTTATATCCATAGCTGCCAACCAGTACGTAGAATACATATTTAGTACTTTTTGAGGTTCCAGTACAAGGTGCTCGCCTCTCATGCCAAGGGTTTGAACCTGGCCATTGCAAGCATGTTGGAAGTTTGGGATTTTTCTTGTATTTTCGTGTCCCTGATTATATTGGGGGGTAAGATCGTGTACCTAGTCTTCTCGGATAAGGATGAAAAAATTCGGAGGGCACATTGCGCATGTTAAAGATACCTTGACAGTTGGAAATCGAAAAGAGCAGGCGGATGCCTGGGCAAAATCAAGTAAAATTCATCCCTACCATTCCCCCCACCCCCAAAAAAAACAACAACCGCCGACCGGCGCTGCACTGTGGTGACGACATGCCTGCTCCAGTTGTAACTGGGTGCAATGACACAAAGGCAAATTTCCCAAATGGGGTTAAAGTAGTATGCAAATAAATACGTTTTTATGATGAAAAGTACATATTTGAAGAATTTCTTCATTTAGAAAAGAAAGACACAAGAGAGGAGAACACAAAAAAGTAACCTTTGTATCTACTGCTAATAGCCTTGGATCTAGCAATTCAATGGGCACAACCGTAAACACAGCTCTGCCTACAATGTCCTGCCATACGGCATACGCCCGAACTTGCGGTAACTTTTGTTTCCCCACCGTGACCCCACTCAACCAAGCATTAGTAATGTTGCATTAAGTTGTCATGGCATACACCTTTGCTTGTGTCCGTGCACTTCAGCCTTTCACACGAGTTCGAGTGCATAAGCATGTGCAGGTCGCGCGTATTGTTACTTTTTTGTATCGTAAACGATGGTGGCCAGTGAGTAAGAACAGTGGACACATTTTGTGAAGTGGCTTCATTTTGTCACGTTGTCATTACTTCCAATATCACCAGTTTCACAGTTGCATGGAGGCAGGTCTGACATTGTTCAATACTGCAAGAGCAAGTATAAAAGAGTTCTACAATTCTGAGGACAGCTGATTTCATAATCAATTCTTTCTTCAGAAATAGAAACAGTGGTGATAATGATATTCACATTTGAAGCAGAGTATTTATTTTCTGCTTCTTAAAATCTTAAACATTACATCGTATTATATCTAGAGGCAGGATCCAGCAGTAGATGTATAGAGTCTCTTTGGGTTTGATGTCTTTATGATTTATGTTGACTTTCAATTGTCGTCCAGATGGATCTAGTAATGTATTATTGCCCGTACTGGTTATAATGAAACAGAGCATTCTCTTTTAAAATGTTTCACATACCATCACTTTGAATGAATATAAACATTTTTTAAACAGTAACCCTTCACACACCCTGCCTAATACTCACAGCTCTACACACATAAAATCCCCTCTCTCCTTTAAAAAAAAAAATCATAGTTTACCTATGCGTAACATGATTTGATAGATAGTGTGATGTTATTTATTATGTCCCCTGGACATCATGTTAAGCAATGTTGACTGCATTCCATAATGTGTTAAAGTGAGGAAATGATGATTTTTCACTGGGGTGTCGATATCAGAAATCTGTTTTTGGGGTTTTTGAAAGTTGGCAGCTATGTATATCAGAATCACTGACGTTTTTGTATGCTGGATAGATATGTTGGCGTTGTCTGTCAAGACTAGACTATTTAGCAGGAGTGGAGGCATAAGCTTTCAGTTTCATTTCTCTTCTTCCTGAAGTCTTATGACTTAGTTTGATTATTTCATATTATTTGTAACATGGTGAAACTGTTGGGTTCCCTAAATAACAAGAATCCACTTTAAAATTCATCATGACAGTGACCATATGGTCAGTTGTTTTGGGGATCTTATGTTGTGTATCCAACCTGAACTCATGGGTGAAGGTGACACAAACAGTTGAAAAACAAGAAATAACTTGATGTAATTTACAGTTTTGATGATTATCCATTTTGCCATAATATGCGGCACTTGCATGTATTTTGCGCTAACAAAGATGCTGTATTTCATAAATTTGTCCAACATTCCAGAGCTCATCCGAGTCAGCTGATGAAGAAATAGAACCTCAACCATTGTGGGAATATCCAGCGATGGCCTTGTCACCCCCAAAACCAATCACCACTGTGGATTTCTCCCAACCACCTGATGCTTTGGCACAAAGTCAATCAAGAATTCAGCTGCAATGTTGCCAGTGAGAATATTTTTTAATTGATTTCGTCAGGTTCTTGCATGTGTTTTTTTTAATATTTCAGTGATTGGATGCAGGGATGTAAATCTTTCGTCTTTTTCCGTCTTTTCCGTCCAAAGCGCTGTTGCCGACTCCGCCCTTTCCGCCCGAGGCGCGATCACCGACCGTCCGCGCCATCCGCCAGTAGCACGAACCTGCCGTTGTCCTCAAATCGGTCGGCAGTTCTTTAGAAATCTGGCAAACTTAGTAAGGTCTAATTGTGATCTTTTCACATAGAAGATTTCTTTTGTTGTTGCCTTTCACTTCCGTTGGTCTTGTGGTGTAGCCTCACTGCCTGTAGCGATGTTTCACGTGCGGTTTCTGACACGGTATTTGGTGGTGGTGATCCGATGATGCTAAAAGCTTTGCCAGCTCTATTGAGATTTAAATATTTTCTCAGTACAGTATGAATAAATGTATGATCTATCACCAAGTGCTACTGGCAGATGGCGTGACTCTGAAGAAGTTCAGGTGGCAATCGGCAAAGACTAGATCTAGGTCTAGATCTTCTAGATCTCCACGTCTAGATCTGATCTAGATCTAGTGTAGAACGGAAGAGAATCAGCACACAGGCTACGGGGATTTGATATCAACTTCTTATTAAAGAAACAGCCAAGACAGTTATGCATTGTGCTTGTTTTGTTCTGGTTAACTATAACTAGCCTACTCATCATCAATCCCTCTATAAGACCACTAGCTGGGGTCCCTGGCCCTGCCTGGGATAAATCGGTTTGAATATTGGTTTCAGTTATGGGTAGTTATTATGGACCTGCTTCATCTTGGCTGTTCCTATTTGTTTATTTTATTTTTGTTTGTTTGTTTTTAAATACTGCTCTGCCTTTGTGAGTTGACACCCTGCGCATCCCGTACAATAGCATGATTTGCGCACAGGTTAGTGTGTTTGATAGTGAACACATCGCAGGAAGGGATAATGAAACCTTAAAATGGCGAAACATGACTCGCAATAGATCTAAATGATGGCGAAACAATAAATTTCCAATAAAAAAAACTACACCGATTTGAGACTTCTATTAAAAACTTTGCAACCTTACATCCATTCTGATGCACCATGTAAAATTTGAAGTCTGAGTGTTGAGTGGTTCAGAAGCCTTTTGCAACGAAATATCTCAAGTCCACAAATATATATAGACTAGTATAGATAAGTGTAATGGATCTAAAGTATAGGCCTTCTAAAATTGTGTATGTGTGTCAGATTCTTTTTTCTTACTGTCTTTCCCTTAATATGAAATAGATCTAATGTATAATTTCAATTCACGAAATTACCAATGTCACTAATATCGGGCTTTGTTCTTTTAAAACGGTGGAGATTAATTACACTACATACTAATCAGTTTTTCCTGCGGCTTCTGGGCATGCCGCGCAATTTCCTTCCATACTGTCACTGGCTGTTTACATCCCTGTGGATGTATTTTCCACCAATCTCTGTTATTCATGTCCAATGCAACATTGTGTTTACATACTTAGTTTTGTAAGCTTATCTGAATGGAATATGGGATAATGTTATTTCATATTCATATTTCGGATGTTTTAGAAAGCTGATCTGGCAATTAAACTGATGAGCCATGTATGGAAATATTTTTTTGTCCTACATGACAGCCAGTTTTCTTTGAAATAGCTGAGCCTTCCATTCAATGGCCTTTACAGCACAATAATTCAGAATTTCATTTGCTCTTCTTGATATGCTGGAAGTTTATCATTATTGCTGATGCACACACACACAATTACAGATATGGATCTTCAGTTCTTACTTAACTTGAACAATCTTAAAAGTTAAGCTCTTGTGGTTAAGTTTGATGCCAAGGAAAGGATCAAGTCTACATTGCAATTTTGTGAGTGATTGTAATAAAAATGTAATATTCCAGTTTCAGATGGCAGGAAGAAATTCTAGATAGCAGTATAAACCAAGTTAACTCATTTACTTCTTGTACTCAGGCAAGGGACTCTGAATGGTGTGGTGATGTGGACAGAATATCAGTTTGGCGAAAATCTTTCAATCAGCACAGGACTTGCAAATGATGAATGGAATGGTGGCAGACTTAGGTAAGCACCAAGTTAAAACAGTTTTGCACTTCGCAGTGTCATTTTGTTATGGTCAAGCTTCATCTGTACGTATAGCATTTAATTTTTGGATAGCTAGAGTGTGATCAAACTCTTGTTCAATATACTATTAATCTCTTAGTTTCAGATCCATATTTTATTTCTTTCATCCATGGATAGGTGGGACATGTATTCAAGACAAGGAGTCAAGCTCTTCAGGCATGGGAGGAAGGTCAAAGAGAACTTGGAAGTGGATATAACAATACAGTTTTCTCCAGAGGCGGGAGATTTTACTTTTCATATCCAAACAATGGAAGCAAAGTCAGCAGTTTGATAGAGGAATTAAAATTTGTGAAATGAATGAATACTGTCTTGTAGTTTGTCTTTAAATCAGTGTTTAAGTGGTTTAGTACCACTGTTTGGCAGTCATTGCAATATGAAACTCCAACGTCTGATCACATAAAAACCCTTTTTCCTTCATTTTGAACTTGCAGGCCTTCTGACTGTCCATCTCATTTTTCCACTTCAGTCACTCGGGATGTTTGGAAAGATTTATGAAATAATTTTACAAAAAAGAAATTTCTGCCAGGTTTGAGGACAATGATGGATGGCTAGTCCAGTTAAATTCAAGATGATAGTGACAGTATACACATCACGTACATAGTGGGATCTGGGAAGTGTACACAGGGTTGTGTATTCTTTCTCAAGATGGAAATTGTAACCTACTAGCAGATTCAGTCAGCTGTTTTATCAAGGCTGTATACAAATATACATCTACATGCCCTTTGAGGTGTCCTTCATCAGAGAGGTCATTTAGTTGGCAGGTTTGTGAAAAACAAAATGCGCAACCTGGCCCTTTCATAATCTATAATAGATTTCAGTAACTTGCAACCTTTGGCATGACTAACTGACCAAACTATACTCTTCAGGCCTTAAATTTGGCAGGAAGGTGGCAATTGAGATAAGGAAGATGATGGCTATAATTAAAAGTTGTTTGCTTCAAGCATGCATTTAAACAAAATGACAATGGTTATTGCTATGTAACATCTGTATTTTGTATTTTTGCATGTTTGTTTCGTAATATATAGTACCGTCAAAATTGGGCAAAAAGAAAAGGTCGTATATTGCAAAACCCCGCAACATACAACCTTTTCTTTTTGCCCAATTTTGACTTTGCTTATAGCCCTGCTGCGACCCCACAGTTTTTCTGTGGTTTTTATTATATAGTACCGTGCATGTCATAAAAAGTAACCGTATCAAGCGTTCAGTTTGGTGCGTAGTGTTATGGTGCGCATGAATTCTGAAGCAAGACTGTAGTTTATTACTTTTTTTTATGAGGGGGGAGGGAAGAGGAGCACATGATTGTTTATTCCGGGCAATGCCCGGTAGGTCATCTAGTGTATATAATATGTGACATGGCTGTAAGCACCTGGCAAGGGAGAAAAAAGCATTTTTACTTGACCATAAAGTTATTATGTCCCAATTTTGATTTTGAGGATTTCTTTGACCATCATGACCATCTTGCACACACACCTTCAGGCTCATGATTTGATAAAGAGATAAGAAAAAGCCAAATGTGGAAGAAACTAAATGTGTTTATTATGACAAAACTTTGTTTGACATCACATAACAAAACTAAGACAAACATTGCAGTTGCTACAAAAAAAGCAAAGTAAAGTATGAAAAAAAAGTAAAAGAGGCATGAATATGATCTTTTGGATTTCTTGAGCAAATTGATCCATTAATTTTATCCAAGACCTAGAGGAGGGAAAAGGAAAACGGCTCTCGATTCTGGAATGATAAATTTTTCTGATACAGGTTAATGTAGAGATTTGGTATAAATCGTTGGGTTGATTGAAAAACACTCAAGAGGATTATAAATTACAAGGGTGTTTGCTGAAAATAAAGCACCAAAAAAAGAATTAGCAGATTCATGAATAAAGTTCAAAGGAGAGCACCAACAAACTGATTACATGCACACCAACAAAGGAAGAAATTAGGAAAAAATTAATTCAAGTATTTTTACCCATAAAAAAATATAACACCAAAAGAGTATTTTTGTATTTATGGCAGTTAGTGTAGAATTAATTGTGAATCTTATGCCTTGGAAAATTAAAAACCTGCAGAATGCAGCATCGCAAGTGTCACAAAAAGAGAAATTCGGCTGGATAAATGCCCTTAAAGATTGGAAGGGAGTAATGTCAGATTTTTGTTGAATCCATTTACACCAGAGTGACAGTCCTCTCCGACTTCTTGATTCTTCAAATGCCAAGGCTTATATTATATATATCTATGGCAGAAATTTAATAACTCGAAAATGAAAAAAACCCACAAAAAACAACCCGCAGCGCTACTTGTTATACAGTAAGAGTTTGACCCATAACATAAACAATCTAATACATATATTATGTATACATGTAAGCAATTACACTTAACTGACACCAGCTGGTGACAGCCACTCATCAAATTAAACACCAAGCAAGCCAGACTTTCCTACTGATGAGGAGTGAGAAATCCAACCTGATATGCTCAGAGTGGCTCTTTGAAGTAACCAATAGCTCCGATGGATGACTGATGGCTAGTGAGAAGTAATCAAAGTCATTCTTCTGGAACACTGCCCAATTGCTTACACTGCATGTGATGCTCATACTTATTCACACATTCCTAATGAAGTACTTTGTGGTCCTGTGCAGCTACTGATGTTGACATTAAGAACGAGCTCACAAGAGTTCATAGCTCTACAATTACAGTCAAAACAAGGTGCTAAAAGACCTGTTCAGTTTGTCAATCCCTAATCTGACATAGCAAAAGGATGAAAGGCATTGGGACACTATCTTTCAGAACATTCAACAAAACTGACCCTGAAATATTTTATAGCTGCCTATTATTTATGCAGGTTTATAATACTCATACCATTCTTAGTTCTGCATTCAAACTGCACGATATTAAGGCAATAATTTTTAAGCTGTGGCTGAAAACAAAGGGTAAACAGAAAAAAATAAGATGATTAAAGAAAATGAAGAAGCTACATGGCCTGTATCTTCTGAATCGGACCTAGGCAGACATAACAGCGATCAGTTGCTGGTTTAGGGCAGGTTCCGAGAGGTGAGTAAGACTACTTCAGCTTGTTGAAAGCCTCTTCTTGCTGGTCCAACATCTTGTAGATAATTGGAGGACAGTCAATGCCAACCTAGCAAGGAAGAGACAAACATAGTTTGTCATTGTTTGTTCCACTTTTCAACTACAGCAAACAGAAAAGGTAAACACTGATTACTAAAAGAACTATTCCAAACCGCAGTCGGATAGAGAAGGAAATTAATGAACAAATATCTAACTGCACACCGTTTTGTAACAACACATGGAATGATAAAAAAATACGCAAACGTCACCTTTTGTTGTCTCATCAGGACTGCTATTCGAATTTATGCTAGCATGAAAAAAAAAAGTCATTGCTGCCAAGGGATGTTTGAATCACTATGAAGATGTAGCCCAGCAAAGCACATAGTATTTCAACTTCTTATCTGAGTTAAATTCCACATGATTTTGCCATAAAATACTGGTACTTTAAAAACATGTAAATTTTTACCTGATCTTCCAGGAAACGCTTGCTCTCTCTGGTATCGTCCATCCAGTAATGTTTGGGTAGACTGAACAGCTCATCTTCATTGATTGGTCCCAAGCCAGTCATATTGATGGTCCCTAGGAGAGATCAAAATTAAGTATAAATATCTTATATGGTAATGCCTTTTAACACAAATAGCAAAGGCAAATGAGTGTTTTGAAATGCTTTCTTAAACAACACAGAAATCTTAGCAGTTAGGGAAAACACACAAAACATAAAAAGTATATCAACCACATAAAAGATGATTTTTATAGAATCCCAATATCCTGAATCTATCATTCAGACAGATACAACAAACTTTTGTAATAAAATGTCCACGGAAAGGAACGTTTGGCTTACTCTACAGTGAGGCAAATGTAGACTGTGTTGAAAGGTGAAAAATTATTTCATTGTCAAATACAGTCCAATCCACTTATCTCGACATGGCTTT
Organism: Onchidella celtica; assembly: GCA_963931925.1. Classification (NCBI taxonomy): domain Eukaryota; kingdom Metazoa; phylum Mollusca; class Gastropoda; order Systellommatophora; family Onchidiidae; genus Onchidella; species Onchidella celtica. Next base: position 21,704,960 of record OZ007574.1, on the reverse strand, counting down.
TGTCGACACAATTTTTAAGTCCCAACCTGTTCCTTCTTTAATGCTACTAAGTATTTCCCTGTAACTCGACGTGTTATTCCAGTCTTCCCTCTTATATTGACACATTTCTCCCCGACCAAAGCACAGCAAGTGCGCTGGGACTACTACTACAGTGCTACCAAAAATGCCCAAGCAACTCCCCGCATATAAGACACTACAGTTGTATTCTCTTCCGTTGCTGGCGGGAAGGGGTAGGAGAGGGGGTGTGTGAACACAGAGGATGACCCTTGGCTTCAGTAACGCGAGTGAGGAGTGCCAAGAATAAGCGCATGGCAGTAATACTGAAAGTACAGAGTACTACAGACTGAGTAATTGTTTTTTTCACAAAACATTCGTGTGCCGTTTATACTAGGCCTTGACCTAGATCTCTTGGCTAACTGCCATACTTTGTGTGTATCATCACTTCTCCTGAAGAAAGTCAGGTCGAGGTTTAAAAAAAATAGTAAAACACAGCGTATTAGATATACAATATAGGACAGCATTTCTCCCATCTCGGCAAATTTTTGCCATGCAAGTGCTCTACACAACGATATTGGAGGCACGGGTGACAGTATGACGATCGTTAAAAGAAAAAGGGTCATAATTGCCTTATTTATTGGACACCTTTCCTATAATGGTGATGTTTGGCTCTCCCCCTTCCACCACTAATCTGCTATTTTGACTTTCTCTTTACTCGACGCAAGTCGGACTGTCCCGCTGGTGTCGAGATATTAGGATTGCACTGTACAGTGGAGTACCTGTAAACCGAACTTTGGTAATCCGAATGTCTGCTAAATCAAGGTGATTTTAAAATGATTTTTTTTTCCTTCTTTACCTCTATTAAAAATATACTGTTAATTCGAGTTTGAACTGCCCAAAATTCTGATGTCAAACTGATCGAGCGCTCATCCTCAATGTAACTTCTGATTTCCAGCCCCGTAAAAACCATTTTCCACAAACATGGGGGAGGGGGGAACAGTATGCCTACGGTCTTGCATTTGAACACCATGCATGGGAGAAATGTCTATCGATTGTTGACCTCACACACAATACATGTGGCCATGATACAGACAGGCAACAACTTGCTGACTAGAACTAGTAGGCCTAAGCCATTCAATGCTACTTTCTTATTTTACAGCCATGGGGCGATCACTTGTGAAGAAAAAACAATCAAAAGATCTCCTACTGGTGCTCGTGTGTGTGTGTGTGCATGCGTGCATGGGGTCTGCAAGAAGAGATTACATGTATGGTGTAGGGCAGACAGCATAATAGTGGTTATTTCTCTGCTCAGAGGTAAATCAAACCCTGGTAAATCGAAGTGTAATCCATTTACAGTTGACTTCGGATTATGCAGACTCCACCATAAATGGTATCCTTGACAGGCATTTTTGGGCCAAATATGTCAGTGGTGTATAATTTATATAGTCCTTTCCTTCCATGGATCTTTCTGTTCAGCCAGGGCAAGAGATGTGATAAAACAAAAAGCTGCAAAATTAAAGATACAGTCCAATCCACTTATCTCGACATGGCTTTTCTCGACATTCTGGGTAACTCGACACAATTTTCAAGTCCCAACCTGTTCCTTCTTTAATGCTACTAAATATTTCCCCGTAATTTGACGTGTTATTCCATTCTTTCCTCTTATATCGACACATCTCTCCCCGACCGCGGCAAAACAAGTGCACTAGATCTACTACAGTGCTACCGAACCTGCCCACACAACTCCCCGCATATAAGACCTCTTTGTTTCTTTTTCGCGGTGCTGGCGGGGAGGAGCAGGAGAGGGGGTGTGTGGACACAGAGGATGACCCTTGGCTTCAGTAACGCGAGTGTGGAGTGCCTTGCATAAGCGTACGGCAGTGAAGGTACAGAGTACATGTACTACAGACTGAGTAATATTTTTCTCCCACAAAACATTCGTGCCCCGTTGATACTAGGCCTTGACTTAGATCTCTTGGTTAACTGCCGTACTGTGAGTGTATCGGTATCATCACTTCTTCTAAAGAAAGTCAGGTCCAGGTTAAAAAAAAAGTAAAGCACTGCGCATTTGATAGCTACAGCATTTCTCCGATATTGGTAAATCTTTGCCACGCAACTGCTCCGCACAACAGTGGTATTGGAGGAACGGGTGACAATATGCCGATAATTGAAAGAAAAAGGGACATAACTGCGTTATTTATTTGACACTTCCCATCATGGTGATGTTTGATCCCGCCCCCTCCTCCTTTTTTTTTTCTCTTCCACCTGCTATTTCGACTTTCTCTTTACTCGACATAAGTCAGATGGTCCCACTGATGTCGAGATATTAAGATTTCACTGTACTCACTGCAGGAAACATGAACATTTCAGTACAATGCGTAAAAAAGCTTTTGAGTAAGGAACCTTCAACAAATTGAAATGACAGTGTAAGAACTCAGACAATGACAAGTTGTGACAGCACAAATTTCCACCTTTCTTGGGTAAGAAACCAATTGGAGAGTCGACTGCGATGGAATTATCACCATCGCATCTTCTAAGAATCCAGTCCAAGACACGAATGTTCTCTCCAAATCCTGGCCACAAGAATTTCCCGTGTTCATCCACTCTGAACCAGTTCACATGGAAAATTTTGGGCACCTAGAAGAATTAGATGTAACCGCTAGTATTAAAAGTGTGCTTCACCAGAATTATTTTGGTAGATTAATGCATAATCAATCTGAGAATATAATATTGTTACTGTGTTTTTTTTTTGCATGTCTCCGAATCTGGAGTCAGAAAAAATACTTGTTTATTTCTGTTAGCAAATTACATGAAATATGAAATGCACAGAGAGGTCTTTCTGCACAATGTCACTCTCCTTTTAACCTGTTTGGTTTGTATTATGGGAAGCCTTGTGGAGATCCAGGGTCACATTCGTTTGAATAGAAAACTGCTGAGTTATGGGATTCATGTAGAGTGACGTTTTGTGTCTGAAAACAGTCATAACTTTAAATTTAAAAAGATAAAGATTCCTTGAATTATGCAGCCATGTTCCATTGCATGTTAGCTTTGTTTTCACACCTTTGGTGCTTCTTGTTAGAAAACCGTCAAAGAATATTTAACTCGTAACACCCTGGCTTCCCTTTCCCATTTTCACACCCCATCCTTGAACTAAGGGAGGTAAGTCTTACTTACAACTGACTTAAAAAAAAAAAAATATTAGGGCTACTAACAATTTTTACATTTTTATGAAACAAACCAAAAGATGGAGAATTGAAAAAACTTTCCATCCATATTATATATTGTATGTCTTAGTGGTAGGAATAGGTACGGCTTCAGTGTCTTCATCACTGTTAGAACTGGGACTAGCTCTAGATCTTGACTTGTACAGAATTTTCATTTTGCCATATTTTGTCTGGATCTAGACTGGGGACCTTCCTCTTCCTCTTCTACGACAGATTCACGATTATCACCTGTATCTGCATCTTGAAACAGACTGTAAGAAATGGAAAGCCATATCACATCCGTTTCATCTGGTAAACAACTGCACTTTCGCTTCATTTTGTTTTGGCTTGTAACTCTTCAATAGAAAGAGATATCGACATCGGTTTTCAGCAGAAGAAAACCACAAAGTGTCTATATTATTACAAGCCTCATGAAGAAAAAAAAGTGGCAAGATTTCGAGACCAGGGTTCTCTGTTAAACATCCACTGTTGCCACATCGCATCTTATAGCATCGGGGTATTCCGGTACGGTTTTTTCCCTATTGTATCCTATTGCGACAGGGTGTTATAAGTTAACAGGAAAACACAAGTTCCGCATGGTCTAATTGAAAAAAAACCAAACATTCTAAAGATCCAAAATATTACAGAAAAGATTTTGAATAATTTGGATCAAACCTTGTAGAATGCAACTAACCTTGTGTCCTGGCTTCTCAAGATCGAGCCAGTGCTGGAGATAGTGGCCAAAGTTATAGCCCATGAATGGTCGCATAGCCATTGGGTCGTGCATGATGCTCTTCCCTGTTGAAATGGTCACAAAAATTATCAACACAGTTGACATAGCTACCACGATGTCCATGGGACATAATAGTATAGGCCTATGTTTATTAGGGCGTGTGAGAGATAACTGTTTAAATAAATGTTTATTCGTTTTGTTCAAAGTGAAGGCATATGAAATGTTTTAAGCGGAATGCTCTGTTTCAATTATAACAAACGGGCAAAAATACATTAATTACTAGCATCCATCTAAATGAAAATTGAAAATCATCATAAAGATATCAAAACCAAAAAGACACTACATTACTAGATCCAGACCTCCCAACTAGTACAAACAGGATATGGGGAGATCTTATGAAATAACTAGGGAGGTTATTGCAACATTTTAGAAACAATAAATGCACATACACACACAAAATGCCATAACTGTGTGGGGGAAAAATAAAAAGCATGTACTGCATCTATAATGCACCCGCCACTCTCTTTAGTTCTCAAAATGAGGAGAAAAATAATGCTACTCTGTGTATAATGCGCCCCTGACTTTGCAAGATGTGCGTAGGGCTATGTAAAACATTTTTGGAAAGAGCTGAAAAGAAAACCTAGAGACAGTTTTCATGTTGATTCTTAAACAGCCTGATCATCCCAACCTATCATTTCAATGTCATAATCAGAAGGGAGAGAGTTAATTAATGGACGCCTGAACCAGGTATGATAAATCAGTTTCTGTCCCTCCTACTGGCGGCGCTGAGCCTAAAACGTAACATCGCCCATCGACGGTGACCTAGTGAGTACTTTGACACCTTCATTGACTTTCTGGCGCCGACTGTCTTTACTCCATGTCCCATGAAAACGACTGAATCCCTATTGTATACTTAAAAAAAAAAAATTACATGGCCACACGTATCCCCTTCACGTGAGTAACCCATTTCCTCTTCCTGCCCATCGTAACCCCTGCCCCCAATGTCCAATCTGAGTGAAATCAGTGGCCATACGCATTTTGATGACATCTGATGTATCATTTACTATTATACGCATTATCGGTCCACGTGGTGAATAACACATGTCAATGAGATCGCTTGAGTGTTAGGGATTGGCGACACTGGCAAAATATAATTTGTAAAATACATTCATGGACAATGAGGCCCCAGTCAATCATACGCGCAACGTCACTGGCGCACACTGGGTAGGTGACATATAAGGTGTAAGCAAGGCATGGCAAATACAGTATGATGGCAGGTATGCGCTACAGCGAAACAGTAATTATGAAAGGTGGCAATGTGCATTTTATCATGACATGGATTGGGAAAATCGAGCTAAGCATTTTTTTGCCCTCTCTTCAAAATGAGATCAAACGAAGAGTAAAAATGGATTCCTTGATGTCACGCTAAAAGTTTTTTTCCTGTACAGTACAAATGAGGCACAGGTATAGGGATAAAAGAAAAACATTGAGGACAAAGAAGATCCCGTAAAGTGACTTCATGGTATGTGGAGTCAACTGTACATGCAGTAAGTTTAACTGATTTGTAATTATTCCAAAATTATGATCACTGAAACATACCTTCTTTGATTACCGCCATCCCATGTCAAGAGGTGCTGATTCCTTACAGTTAATTACAACAAACCCAGACTGCCTTCCAGTTATTACAATACAGAATATCTGTCATCAAATTCTCTGAACTGCTCATTGATCTTCCACACTTTTTCTGACAAACGAAGTTTCATGATTTACAAAATGTTAAAGGAACGAGGTAGTGTTACCTACCCTGATGTTCTGCAGCAGCAGTAGCCTCGGACTTGACACATGCGCCAATCATAACACCATGGGCCCAGCTCTTTGACTCGAACACAAGAGGAACACCTGCACACATGAGAATAAAGGACTGAACACTTGAAAAGGTGAAACTATGACATTCTGTGCAATGGGATTTTTCACCGAGTACCCACTGTTCAAAACAACTGAAACCTTTATGTCCTATTTAAAGAAATATTTTACTGAATTTGTAGTCTCTCTTCCCAAAAATCTCTACAGGAATGCCTGAGCTGCTATATTGAAGAAATTCAACATGTGTGCAACTTGGTGAAAACACATGTTTATTTAGGGAGTACACATATTTCTGATCAGGACATTATACAACAACTACAATGTATATCACAAACTGAAGTGTCTGAATCAATTATAATGATGGAATTGTTCATGCTCTGGTTACAGCCAGATGTGAACTGGATAGAATTAAGAGTCTAACTGTTGAAACCTTAAATGAACTGAACTACAGTCTGGAATACACTTAATCATTTACCTATGTTGTGTGCTGGTACTTCTTGAATTTGGGTCATAGAAAAATGAGTTGCTTACCAACAGGACGACGCCCACCAAAGATGATAGCAGAGATGGGAACACCTTTGGGATCCTCCCATTTTGGATGGATGATGGGGCACTGAGCAGCTGGTGCAGTGAAGCGGGAGTTGGGGTGAGCAGCCTTGCCAACACTGCCTGGGTGCCAGGGATTGCCCAGCCAGTCAGTAACGGCAATACCCTGTTGACATGTGAGATGGTGGGTTATTATAGTCTAGTCTCTACAAAGAATTTACACTGTCTTTTGACAAAGACTTAATGACGGCATTTTGTTGTTGCTGAGATACTGTCCCAAATGATTCTCTCTACTGGCAAGGGGCCATAGGATGAGTAACATTTTGTATTCTGTGCATTGTGCAGCCATTCAATCAATTCTTAAATATTGGTTGCAAAAATAAATGTTCTGATTTTGTTCCAAACTTTCAGCAACATTTTTTTTGTATGATTCTCTTCAAATGGTAAAGGAAAAACGAACCACTTTTCACAATTAGGATATGTCAAACAGAGAATAATTCATTTTGTTGAGCTTGTTTTGTTAAAGAAATATGACATGCATCTTTCCCATGAATGTAAAACACTGAAGAATTCACCTACATCTTATCAGTTGGCAAGCATGCACATCAAGAATGTTCACTTTTTAATCAACATATTCATGTGCTTTAATGAACACCATGCCAGCCACAAGTATAAATGTATGATCCCCTTACTGTTATCAGATCCCAAGTATAATTTGGCTTCAATGAATACTCCCATGATTTTTCATCTCCTTCCATTTGCAGTGTTCCCCCTATATAATACTGAGTATCTCAAATATAATATTAGAGATGGGACGAAAAACAAATAGACTTAACTAGCAAAACAAGCACACAAAAAAAAAATAAAAAAATTCGCACCTTTGGTGTTTCATCTTCCAAACCTTCCCAGTAGTATGCACCATCTGCCGTCTCTGCCACATTGGTGAATATGCTGTTTTCCTGGAAGCTGAGCATGGCATTGGGATTTGTCTTCATATTGGTGCCTGGAGCTACACCAAAAAAGCCAGCCTCAGGGTTGATGCCATGCAAGATGCCATTGTCATCAAATCTCATCCATGCAATATCATCACCTGCAGAGCATGCATAATACTCATGTCACAAAACAGCTGTAATTCCTCTTATATTTTCACCACAAAACTCAATCAATTTAAAACTAGCGGGGCAACATGACAAAAAAGGAGCTTCCCGAGACCGCAATTAACCCTCCGTTGATGTGACTTGGATTTCCATCAGTTTGGCAGGATTACCATGGGGTTGGGTTCAAGATATCAAACTGGCGTCGGTGTGATGTCGCAATCAGTGGATCTATGTAGGAACAACATTCCTATGTGCAAGCTTGACGTCAATCCTACATGTTAGGATTTCCATAAGGTTGCTGGCTGGGTCTGTCCCAGTCAAGTAAAACCCAGTCCCTTTACATTTACATTTAAAATTGTGATTGTTATGTGGCAGGAAAGCTGAATACATATAAATGTACTAGCTGAGGTCCCCGGCCCTGCCCGGGATAAATCAGTTTGAATATTGGTTTCAGATGTGGGTGGTTATTATGGACCTGCTTCATCTGGCCTGTTCCTATTTGTTTATTTTATTTTTAATAAGTCTTACTGTTCTGCCTTTGTGAGTTGACACCCTGCGCTTCCCGTACAATAGCATGATGTGCGCATGGGTTAGGGTGTTTGATAGTGAACACATCGCAGGAAGTGATAACGAAACCTGAAAATGGCGAACCATGACTCGAAATAGATCTAAATCATGGCGAAACAATAAATTTCCAATAAAAAAAACTACACCGATTTGAGACTTGTATTAAAAACAGTGCACCCTTACATCCATTCTGATGCACTGAATTTCCTTTGAAGTCTGAGTGTTGAGTGGTTCAGAAGCCTTTTGCAACGAAAAAACGAAAAATCTCAAGTCCACAAATATATATAGTATAGATTAATAGAGAAAACAGTACTATAAGTTTAAATTAAAACACAAATGTAAACCTGTCTGCAGCCTATCACATGTTTGTTTTCATAATGATATCTTAAGGATACCATCACTAGTAGATGGGAAAGTCTTGATTAGTGTGCTATGAGGTACCCGGAAATGGATGTGACAAAAGAAACACCAACTGAGCAGTATGAAATTCTAGAAATAACATATGACACCCATTCATGGAAGTTTTGCATTTCGCCCTGGTGGTATGTTAACATGATAATGTCCATTATAGACCATACATGATAAATGCTTACAGTTGCACATAAACAAAATTTCTATTGACACACAATGGCAAATATGGATTACACAGCGCCGAAAACCGGATTGTTTAGTTTTGGCCACAGAGCACCCTACTGGGTCATCGCAACCAAGGTCAGGAACGGGTCACTACACCTGAGATGGGCAGCATTTTACCAGGGCGAATTATATCAAATTGTACTGTTATGATTTATCGCCTTAAATTGTAATCAGGGCCGTCAGAATAACCATCTTGCTGCATATGAGACGTAAAGCTTTGAATTTTGACGTGAGAAAAGTAGAAGAAGATAGCTTTTACAGTTTTGTAATGCAAGTAGGGAAAGACTGTACATTTTTGCTGAAGAAAATCTAATACCTACTCATTTTAAAGTTACATGACAAAAAAAAGTAGGCAGCATTTTTCAAGTTGTTTTACGACTAGCATGGTCAGTACTCAGCGATGGCACAATTTGAAGTATATGTGAGATCAAAACTTGCTAGAGTTTCTCCAGCCTGCCAGCGATTCTTTGTGCACGTTTCTCGCTTTGCTAGTGACTGGTGGCTACTCTCTGTCTTGCTCTACCGGCAGTGCCAGGCCAAAACCATGTTTTATGAATGGAATGCAGTCACGTTCTAATGTATGTTGCTTTGGAATGACTTTATTTCGAAGATGCCTCCCATGCAATGTCATGTAGGTGACTGTAGCTGTTTAAATTACGGGAGTCTGTGCTTCCATAACGCGTGCACTAGGTACAACAACATTATGAAATACATGATGTGATTGCGTTCGCCGCTGGTTCATTAGTGACTGTGTTTATGTCGGTGGTATTATTGACTGAATTTATGTCAAGGTCGAGACTGGTGCTAGGCAATTCTAGGTGTTGAATGTTTCATACAACCTTCAAACTGAGATGGTGTTGATACATACTACACTGGCTGACTGTTTTATGACTATCAAAAGAACACCAAGTCAGTCCGCCTCGGCTTGCTAGCTCTCGCACGTTCTTAACTGAAGTAGAGTTTAAGCGTTATCGGTTATTGTTAACGAGCACTTACGACAGATAAACTTTAAATGTCTGCCATTTGAATCATCACTGATGTCAATTCCTTAGATTAGTAATATGTCACCTGTCACAGATTCACAAATCTTTGGCTTCCTTTTGAGTCGTTTCTGCTTTTTGTCACATTTTCCATTCCACAAATTCTACAAAGTTTGTCAAGTGAAGAAATGTGTCTTTCGCCTGTATGGGCCACAGTGTAGTTGATATAGAATGAAACGCACCAGCAGAATAATACACCAGCAATTGGATGTAAACTGATATTGTCCAGCAATGAGAGATCCGACAATCAAGAAATTTTCAGGTATGAAACGGGAAAAGGTCTGTAATACATAGAACCAAAGCTCATGGCAATCGATAGAGCCATTTTGAAGCAATCAAGCAAGAAATACACCATTTAAAAATATATTTTTGTTGAATTCGGGCACACTGTAAACACTTTACTTACTTACTTTACTTTTCCGATCCAGCAGTCTTCTGAGCTTGTGCCCTTCGACATTGTAAACACAAAATATCATGAAAACAAGACATCGCACTGACATAGGATTTTCACAGACAGAGAAGAGAAGCGATGCTGTAGCCACGGCCCGTGACCTCGGCATAAACCTGATCAGGTGCGGTCAGCATGCGATTTAATGAGTTTTGAGTTGAATTTGGCGCTGTGATTAGTACAACAGTTTACTCACCGATGCACTGGATTTTGAAACCTGGCAAGCCTGGGTTCAACATGGCCAAATTAGTTTTGCCACAGGCGCTGGGGAAGGCCGCTGCCACAAAGGATTCTTTGCCTTGAGGATTTGTAATGCTCATAATCTACCAATCCAAGACCAAAAATATTTATTGGTCATGACCTGATACAAAATCTGAGATCTGTGTGATATGATGATTACATCAAAGCAAATAAATGTATCACTGATAATACATTTTTCATCGTATAACCTGTTGCTATAGATATTGAATTTAGAACAGCAAATCAAACATTATTGTTAAAGTACATTCTCTTTCGTGAAGACGTTCTATTTTGCAACAAGGAAATGACAAGGTAAAATGACACGACATTAAAATGCATAATATAGATAAGCACATAATAGCAGCACCCAGTAAATGCTGATATTTGGAAGTATGACTTTCTGCACTTTAATGTTAACACGGTTAACCCCTTCGTGACCCATAAAACAAGCAGTGCTCGTCATTTTTCCTTATACAGCGTCACTGCCAAGATGCTGTTGTGTCGGGTGACGCTCGTCATGCCTTCTGCAGTCGAGAGGACTACAATGATGAACCGCCATACTAAACATAGGAGCCTTGCCACATAAAAACTGATGGCAGATTCGAATTCAGCAGTATCGATTTCACACAGGTAGAACTCATTTATTTTGAAAAAACAATGTCAGTGAGTCTATAACCGGATATAAACCAGCATGGAGCCTTCCACATCGTCGGGATCTTCACATAAACGGGTGAAAAGACCCGTTTATCAATGGGATGATGTGATGAGCATGTTATTAGATGGGGCAAGTGATGATGAGGCCTACTATGAAGACTCCGGGAGTGAATATGAGCTCCCAAGGGGCAACGACAGCAGTGACTCAGATCTAGATCTAAACAGTGACAGTGCTAGTGTCAGCAGTGATGAGACTAGATCTAGATCTAGCCCTTGAAGACCTGCTTAGAAATATGTATACAATATGCATAGTGTTGATCACATCCAAACACAAAACAGTTAAAAAACTGAGACACCTTATTTTTTTCCTAAATCTCCTGCGTCCCTGGGAATCGAAAAATGGGATAAAATGGTGCGTGGTGCATCACAGTATTACCTTGCGTCACGAAGGGGTTAAACTAACAATTAATTTATACTGATGAATAATGAAGAAATGCAAACAAGTCACTTCTTGTCACTGCAAGTCTCTGATACACAGGTTTAAACAACTGCAACATCAGTCTGCTTTCCCTTGATGATTTCCTTTGATGATTTGTGATTGAAGATTAAAATTATGTATCTCATGATGAGAATTTGACCTACCAGCATGTGTTCTGCCATCCAGCCCTCATCCCTGGCGATCACACTGGCAATACGCAGAGCAAAGCATTTTTTACCCAGTAGGGAGTTACCTCCATATCCACTACCAAATGATTTGATTTTTCGTTCCTCCGGGAAGTGACAAATCATGACTTTTGCGGGATTGCATGGCCAGTGGTTCTTCACACGTCCTAAATGTAAAGCAAAATCAATCATTAGTTCATACTTTACAATCAAAGACATTTGATATGAAGCCAAAATGCATTGTGGAGATCGCCTTTCAAATCACCAAAGGACCATATTGGGCATTTACCACAACATGCACAAAGACATAAAGAATTCTCTGAGTATTCTCATCAACTTATATGGCTAGACATATGTCAGTAAATGCTATAGCATGTTTATAATTCTAGATCTGACTAAAACAGGTGGTATGTTTAAATACATGTAGCATATAATATTACAAACAACTAATTGTTTACAATCATCAATTCGACATGGTATCCATGTCTGTTATTCTAACCTGAAAGAAAAAAGAAATTAAATAAAAATATCAATATGAACCACAAATAGAGTCAGCAAATTTCACTTGTCCTTTCACTTCCTGTTGGCTGCAACATGTACATGATAGGGTTTTCTATCTGCTCCATCTAAACCCATCAGAAGTAAATGTCGTCTCTTTAGAATGACAAGGTTCTATCTCCATTTTTTGGCTGAACTGAGTTACACACCACACGCCACATCTACTGGTCTTCTCCATTGGGTGTCAAAATATCAAGCAGATTTGGTGTGTAATTTTAAGTATTACCAAAAAGAAAAGAAGCCATACCACTAAGAGCTGTGAGCACATGAAACAATCATAAATTTCTCAAAAAATAATGGAAGGGAATTAGAACCTTGTCATTCTAAGGTGACGATGTCTTCATTTACACCAACTTACTCTGCACTGGTCTGGGGCACCCCATCGAGTGAATACATTTGACAAAATCCTGGTCACCCAGGGCATCCAATACTTTTGGGGAGACACGTGTCATGATGCGCATACACAACAGCACATAGTTTGAGTCGGTCACCTGAATGCCAATTTTGCTGAGGGGGGAGCCAATTGGGCCCATACTAAATGGGATGACATACATCATTCGACCTGTTTATGGAAAATAAATTTGAACTAATGCATATGGAAAATAAGTGAGAAACACCATAGCACTTTATGATCTCAAATCTCCCAGAATGGTGGCTGAGGCATGCACAAAAAAAAAAATACCACAAAAAAACCCCCCATGTATTCCTTTCCTTCCACCTTGGAACAATGCATTCTGAAATAAACACCCCCAAGATAATGTTTTTCACAAAATATTTCTGTCTTTATTTTGTAAGGACTCTGCTCAACAGATACAAGATTACCACTGCTAGTTTCATGAAAACCATCTATGGTTAACAGGTCTCAAATGATCACAACACTCCTTTTATTTTGTTTTATTTTTTGAGAGGCTAAGTATACTTTCTTATAACTATGCATCCCAGAACACCGCTCTTCTTGTTTATCACCTATTCTACAATACCGCTCATGCTCGTGACTCCTGTGCTGCTCACATTACCAACCAACTTTGAAAGCAGCCATACAACATGCTTATGCGTCATTTCAACGTTAAAATGCAAATGACCGGGAAAAACAAATATAAAATTACCAGAAACAGTATTTTGTTGGCCGGTTTCAGCAGTAGAATTGAGTTTGCCAATGATGTTTGACTGTCAACATCTCAATGTGTCCAACAGTTGATTAAGGACTAAAATAAAATTCATCCCTTTCTTCTGATACTGTGCAATTTTATGTTTGTGACTGAAATATTTTTTTTGATGAATTTTTTGCGTGGTCACTGTTGTTTCTCACATTTGCTGGGAAACAAATCCGGTGTAATATATCGCAACTTACGGTCTAAGGGAAACAACTGTCTATTTGACGATACATGATTGTTAGATTATGCTGGTTATCTCTCTTACACCACTACCAAACCTAGTTCTTAGATTATTGTAGTAATTTCCCCTGTTCTATTTGTGGGCATCCATGAATGACATCATAAAGAATAAAGATGGCTACCTGAAGCACGTGAATCGAAAGTTGTATGTTCAAGACAAATTTGTGTGTATTATCCTACCAATACACCACAGTGGCGACGAGGTAAAGAAATCTCAAGAAATCTCTAGATCTAGATCTAGAAACATGCCTAAGCCAGACAAATTCAACGAAACGGCTGAATCTTTCACAAATTACAAAGAAAGGTTAGATGCCTACTTCACAGCCAATGACACCCCAGCAGACAAGAAGACTTCTGTCCTTTTGTCAGCACTAGGCCCTAGCATCTATGGGGTACTCAGATCTCTGACAAATCCAGATCTACCATCGTCTGAGACTTACAATGCACTTTGTGAGATCCTCACCAAACATTTTTGCCCAAAGCCTCTGGAGATTATGGAACGGTTCAAGTTCCATAAAAAGAACCAAAACGGATCAGAATCTATAAATGAGTACATTGCAGCCATAAAAAAACTGTCAGAACACTGTAACTTCGGAGAGTCTCTGCTGACATCTCTTTGTGACCGTTTCGTCTGTGGCCTGAAGGATGTAAGCATTCAAAAAAAGGTTACTTCAAGAAGCAGATCTGACATTTGACAAAGCCACCAGTATCGCCATTACAATGGAAACAGCGCAGAAAGATGCTGGTGAAATCCAAGGTAACGGCCCGTCTGCGTCACTCCATGCCATGAAATTCCAGTCCCAGTCTAAGCCTAAAGCTAAACAACACAATGACAACAAAAACAAGAATCATTTTGCACCATGTCAATCATGTGGGAAAAACAACCACAGTAGATCTAACTGCTACTTCAAAGACGCAGTGTGTAACTCCTGTGGTAAATCGGGACACATTCAAAAGGTGTGCAGGTCTAAATCCTCGAATAGGGGTGGGAGTAAATCAAAACTTGGAACAGTGACCCCAACCAGAAGGAACATGCATCAACTCGAAAACGTTCAAGATACTCCATCTACTTTGGTTGATTTTTTTAGCCTCGACATAGATGTGCACACCTGTGAACAATCCACCACTGTCGGAAAAATCTGGGTCCATCCAGTTATAAACAAACAACAGGTACAAATGGAACTTGACACTGGTTCAGGTTTATCTGTTATGTCAGTAACAGATTTTCAGACTGTGTTTGGAATGCATCCAAAGTTCAAGACAAACGGACCAACCACAGTGCTCCAAACCTACACAGGGGAGAAAATCGTGCCTCTTGGTTTCGTGGACGTTGAAGTGAAAGTCCATAAAGTCACAAAAACCCTTCCATTATGCATCGTGAAAACAGGTAGTAACCCTCTTTTTGGAAGAAATTGGCTCTCCGAATTCAAACTCCAATGGAGCGAGCTCAAACAGCTCATGCCTCATTCAGAGCCACGTCTTGACACTCTCTTACAGAAATACCACGACCTCTTTTCAGAGGGGGTTGGGAAGGTGAAAAACTACACAGCAAAACTGACTTTAAAACCTGACGCCTATCCAAAATACTGCAAGGCCAGAACAGTACCTTGTGCCTTACAAGACAAGGTTGACAAAGAACTTGATAAACTAGAAGCATCTGGTATACTGACAAAAACAACCCATGCCGAATGGGCGACACCAATCGTGCCCATACCAAAACGTTCAGGTGACATTCGTCTTTGTGGCGATTTCAAAGTGACACTAAATCCTGTTCTGAACGCTGAACAATACATGTTGCCAAGAATCGAAGACATTTTCGCAAAACTAGGGTCGGGGGAGAAATTCACCAAGATAGACTTAAGACAAGCTTATCTTCAGCTGCCACTAGATGACTCATCAAAACCCCTTACAATAATAAACACTCACAAGGGCCTTTACATGTATAACAGGCTCGTGTTCGGTATAACTTCATCTCCGGCAATTTGGCAAAGAACCATGGATCAAATCCTGCAAGGTGCAGAAGGTGTTCAATGCAACCAAGATGATATGTTAATTACTGGCAAAAATGATCAAAAACATCTCGAAAACTTGGAAGTTCTAAAACGACTTCAAGAAAACGGTCTCAAGGCCAACTTAGAAAAATGCAAATTTTTCCAAGATAGCGTTATTTTCTGCGGGTTCAAAATTGACAAACATGGATTGCACAAGACAGAAGACAAAATTGAAGCAATCATGAATGCTCCTGTTCCAGAAAACAAAACAACTAAGATCCTTCTTGGGACTTCTCAATTATTATCACAAGTTTCTGAACAACATAGCAACAGTTGCAAAACCTATGCATGAACTATTACAAAACAACAAACAATTTGAGTAGACAACTGAATGCAACAATGCTTTCACACAAGCCAAGACAATGATCGCATCAGACCAAGTCCTGATCCGATACTCCCTAAATCTACCACTGAGGTTGGCCTGTGACGCATCACCATACGGCATCGGTTCTGTACTCTCTCATGTCACAGAAGACAACGAAGAACGGCCCATCGCCTATGCTTCACGTACTCTGACACCTGCAGAAAAGAACTATTCACAAATAGACAAAGAAGCTTTAAGTATTGTTTGGAGTGTTCAAAAATTCTATAATTACATTTGTGGCCAACATTTCACCTTGATCACTGATCACCAACCTCTCAAGTACATTTTTGGCCCTACAAAAGGCATTCCAGTCACATCAGCAGCACGTCAACAGCGATATGCAGCATTTTTATCCGGTTTCAATTACACGATTGAATATCGAAACTCTCAGAGCAATGCAAACGCAGACACTTTTTCTAGGCTACCTTTGCCCTCCAAGGTCAAGGACGACCAAGACATCGAAGACTCATTCTATGCAGAAATCCTCACATCATTTCCAGTCAAGGCATCTGATATCGGCAAGTCTTCGCGCACTGACCCATGTGTATCAAAAGTTATACAGTTCACCCAGCATGGATGGCCTGATACTGTCTCCGAAGAATTCAAGCCATATTCTCAACGAAGGGATGAGCTCTGTGTTCACCAAGATTGCTTGTTGTGGGGAACACGTGTCATTGTGCCAAAGAAGCTACAATCAATAGTCCTTCAGGAACTTCACGAAGGCCATCATGGTATTGTCAAGATGAAGACTATGGCGCGTGGATTTTTCTGGTGGCCTAATCTTGACAAAGACATCGAACAACTAGCCAAATGCTGCACTGGTTGCATGTATGCTCAACCAGACCCACAACATGCACCACTACATCCTTGGATGTATCCAGACAAGCCATGGCAGAGAGTGCATATTGACTATGCCGGACCCTTTCAAGGTCGCATGTTCTTGATCATCATCGACGCTCATTCCAAATGGGCAGAAGTTATTCCCACAACTTCAACTACATCTAGTGCTACAATTGACATTCTCATCACCACCTTTGCACGTTTCGGTCTACCTTCCCAATTGGTCAGTGACAATGCGCCCCAGAACGCTTTGTTCAAATCTTTAAGAATGCTATGAAAGCAGCCAAACCTGATGAAGGCTCTGTTCACATGAAGCTATCTCGCTTCTTACTTGCTTATCGAAATGTCGCACATTCAACAACAGGCGAATCACCAGCTTACCTCCTGCTTGGCAGACCAACACGTA
Organism: Onchidella celtica; assembly: GCA_963931925.1. Lineage (NCBI taxonomy): Eukaryota > Metazoa > Mollusca > Gastropoda > Systellommatophora > Onchidiidae > Onchidella > Onchidella celtica. The sequence goes on along the minus strand of OZ007574.1, from coordinate 21,687,660 downwards.
GACTTCTTGATGCTATGAAACCTTCACTGTTTGACAACGTTCGTCAAAAGCAGAGTGACCAAATTCAGAACCATTCTCAAGCTCGTACCCGCAGCTTCTCAACTGGAGAAAATGTTCTGGTGCGAGACTATCGTGGACCAAACACATGGATTGACGGCAAGATCACAGCTCAAACTGGTCCCCTTTCATATAGAGTGGAGACTGGTCAAGGGGGCACATGGAAAAGACACACCGACCAAATCATCCAGACAAATACAGAGAAACCAGCGGATACGTCCCTGACCGATCCAGAACCGCCATATCATACAACATCAATGGCAGTTACTTCACCAGGCAGAACCAACGAATCACCACCAAGCGTGACAACCTATACATCTGCGCAACCAACTGTGCAGCCGAGAAGATCAAACAGGATTGTCAAACCACCTGTAAAGTTAAATTTGTAATTTTAACAAAATTGAAGGGCCCAGGGGCAGAATAATCCCCTCCTTCAATTGTGAGGATCAGGGCAGTCTACCCAACCTCACTTTAGTTTTATTTAGTTATCCAGTTCTTTAATTTGTGCCACAGTTCACTTTCGACAGATTTATAATTGTAATCACAGAGAGACACCGATTTTTTCCTCGTTAACAGAACATCTTCATTCAAGGCACAGAATTGTGAAAAATTGACTAAAAGATCTACATTAAAATAGTAGCCCACTATCATTTTCACTTATATAGATCTATATCTCTGATCATTTCAGAATAGTTGAAATTGTTAGTATATTTCAAACAGACTCTCTATGAACAATTGGAATCTAGTGCATAATATAATGGACAATGCCAAGTGATGCATATTGATTAATCTAATTTACTTAAATTTACTTTCAAGCATTGACTATGTGTATAATGTAGCCAAATACCAGCATTTAAAGTTATACATTAACACAATCGACTGATACTAATATTACTGATTAATAGAATTATTCCAAAAATATTTTACAAATATTTTTTTTAAAGAAGAGAGAGAGGTGTAATATATCTCAACTTACGGTCTAAGGGAAACAACTGTCTATTTGACGATACATGATTGTTAGATTATGCTGGTTATCTCTCTTACACCACTACCAAACCTAGTTCTTAGATTATTGTAGTAATTTCCTCTGTTCTATTTGTGGGCATCCATGAATGACATCATAAAGAATAAAGATGGCTACCTGAAGCACGTGAATCGAAAGTTGTATGTTCAAGACAAATTTGTGTGTATTATCCTACCAATACACCACATCCGGCATCAGGGGGCATAACAGCATTTCCAGTATGGGAGAATAAGTGTCATGTTCTTTGAAGTGATTACTAGACAAGACCAATGACTGCATGAATTCCTGAAGAATGAAAGCAATACAAACCAGCCATGCATCCTGGAAATCGTGCGTCTAGTTCTTTCTGCATATCTTCTGGGCTTTTCCAGGCTCCCAGGATGCCCGACACTCCCTCTCGTACGTGAGGCACAGTGTCATATTTGTTTTTTGTTGTAATGAAGGTCTTGGACTCCACACGTGCCACATCATCTGGATCTGTGCGACACAAATAGCTGGAAAACAAATAATTGGTATGTATACTCAAAGAAAGATCTTTTGGTTATACATTTTTTTTTACGATTGCATCATCAAGCATACGTTTTTCAAAAAGAAAGTTAAATCCATTAAACCTAATCACTTTCCTGGAGCTATCCTTGAAAAGTCAAACCATACCATTTATTTATACTTGCCATACAAAACAGACCCAAGAGAAAAAAAAAATGCTAACTTAGAAAATTGTTCATACCGATACTCATAAACATGAATAGTTCTCAAACTTCGATCACATGCTTCTTTTAGTTCACAAAACAACAAAATCATGTATCAAATTATCTCTGAAGTCCCTGTACTTGAGACATTTTACATAATCGGTTTCTTACAGTATACGATCAAATTCCATGTGACAAAACATACACGTCTTACTTGTTCTTGTATTTTGCAAGTTTAGTGAGAGTTCCTCTCTCTAGCAGTTTGTGAATAACTTCATTTGCCTCTTCTTCACTCCCATCACAGATGTAAATACCTCTGGGGCCACAAAGTTGGACCTGGTTTACAAAATAAAAACTCGAATGTAACCGAGGTCATTTGTCTTGCTTTCTGGATAATCATAACTTCTGTAAAAGACCTAATAAGACTGGGGTGTACGAGTAGGATGTGAATTTCTGTTTCCATTCATGAGATGAGCTTGTGAAAGGATAATACAGTGGAAGTCGCATTCAATGAGATCGCCGGGGCAACACAATGTTCTCGTTGTAGCCGACCTCTTGAAATAGGTGACGTCGGCGTCCGAGTCTGAGGTGACCTTGAAATCAAGGGAAGCAACTAAGCAAATTACAGTACACTGCCTAATTATCTCCCCTGATTGAGAACCCATCGAACGAGACTTGGGGGCGTGGTGCTCTAAAGTTTGGGGTCTTTTTTTTTCTTTTTGGTTTGTTTTTTGTTTTGTTTTTACAGATCTCTCTCTCTCCCGCCCCCTCTTTGTCATTCTAGATGGTCATCATCTTTCTCTATTCTTCATAACTTGAAGGCCTCTTCAATGGTTTGCTGCTTCATGGCACTCGTGGCAGTCCTATGTATAGCGTTTTCGAGTGCTAGTACTTGGCACAACGCCTCATCTGCGCTGCTCTGTTGCAGAAAGTATGTCTGCATTTTCTCAAAGGCAGACGTGGCTGTTGAGCTGGAGACTAAATCTGGTTCTGGCTCGTCCGTTTTGGCAATGTCAGGCGTGTCCGTGTTGTCCTGTTCTTGAACGCACACGCCTGACACGATGCCGTCTACAATCCAGGGCCTGGTTGGTCTCAGCAGTATTATCAATGTTGACTTGCTCGCTAACATTCAGCTCAACAGCCGTGACGTCCTTGAACCTGTCAAACAGATTTGCGAGCTCAGTCATGGCTTGTTGATCGCGGGGGGGGGGGGGGGGGGGGTGGGGGGGGTGGAGGAATTGTCCTCAGTGGTGACGGTGACAGTACTTGTATTTGGGCCAGCCTGAGTACTGAGTCTGTGGCTTGACAAAGCCAGCATGTGCTAAGCACTTTTGCACTGTTGTCTGCTGTATGTCGTCCCAGGCAGCAGCTGACATCACCATAGCATCAAGAAGTGTCATCTTGTAGTGGGCCTCGGTACTTCCCGTTCGATCAAACTCGTCGATGTACCGCCGCAGGACTCGTTTGCGATACAAGGTCTTAAACGTTTTGATGATGCCTTGATCACATGGTTGCAGAAGTGAGGTGGTGTTGGGTGGCAAGAAAAACAACTTGATCGCCCGAAGATCTTTGAGGTGCGGGTGGGCCCTGCAGTTGTCAACGACCATCGCAACTGACCGACCAGCTAGGAGGAATCGCCTGTCCAGCCTGCGATCCATTCCTCAAATAGCACTGATGTCATCCAGGCTTTCTTGTTGTGGCGATATCTGCTGGAAAGCAAACGGCGATTATTGCTCTGCTTGGCTCGCTGGTGGTTGAAGAGAGGCCGTCATGACCTCGTTGAGTCCGTCCACATGGGAAAAAAACCTCGTTGAGAGTGGCATTTTATTACAATGAAAAACAAAGAAAGAATGCGGGGATCGAAGTCAACCTCGTTGGATCCGACTTCTCGTTGAACCCGATCTCGTTGAAACCCGCGTCCACTGTACCATGGGGTCAATGGTTCATTTTTCGTCAGTGCTTTTAATACAGTACAGTGGAGCCCAAGGAAATCGAACTTTGGTAATTGAAGTTTCTGCTAAATAGAGGTGATTTTGAAATGAGTTTTTTTCCCCTTCTTTATCTCTATTAAATATTTACTGCGAATTCGAGTTCGAACTGCCCCAATTCTGATAAACTAGTGTAAGGGCCCGTTCAAAGAACGGGTTGCAAACAACACGCACAATCAGCACACAGATTATGTAGATCGAGGAAGAAAACAACTCACAACTGGCACAGCAACACCCGCATGGCCCGTACCGTGCATAAAGCAGACGGCACAGAAACTCATGCCTTCAAACTTTGAAACGCAAACGGAAGTTTAAAGTCGAAACAAAACAAAGGGAGGAGAGAGGCAACCATTGTTGAGGAGAAAGCATTATTCGATGAAGTACTCTACTCTCTCTTTTACAATAAAAGTAGTAATCTGCAGTCCTGCTTCAGAACTCATGCGCGCCAGGACACTGCGCACCAAGCTAGATATAGTTATTTTTTATGATATGCACGGTACTAAAGTCGAAACAAAACAAAGGCAGGAGGGAGGCCATCATTGTTGAGGAGAAAGCGATGTTTTTAGGCCTATTTTCATTTATTACAAAATTACGATACTTCGCTTTCATGTCAAAGCAATAGACATAGTAGCAAAAAGAACTATCTTTCACATGTAATTTTTTCAGGTCTGGGCATTTCTTCCTCGCAGCAGTGAATTTTTTTTCCTTGCTGTTTTTTTTATATTGATAGAGCTGATCGAGGGCTCTCATCCTCAATCAACTCAATGTAAGTTAATGTAACTTCTGATTTCCAGCCCTGTGGCCATGAAAATCAGTTTCTACAAACACACTGACACAGGCCTGTTCAACAACTGTAATCTTCGCAGTTATCGATGGGGAGGGTAGAGGTTGCCAAAAATGATGCAATGGGTAGGCTGCAGAGTGTGTCTGTCCCGTTGACCAAGCGAGAAACATACTACGGAGGGTGGCAGAGGTACAGTAGCCTGCACGCAGCGTGATTCTGCCCCAATGACCAATGATATCAGCCAACAATACGATACGCAAGACGGTGCTCACATTATGACCAGTGAATTTATCGATTGCTGACGTAACCACAAAAGGTAATTGAACCACGAGCCGTATGGTGTGCCTGCCCACCATGCTCATGTAGAGTCATTCTAGTACACACTTGTGTAATGCTCTCTAAGCATCACATGACTGTAGTCAAAAGTAAAAAGTTATGGTAAGGCCCTGGAGGATCAAAGACCTCACTTTCATGAGGTTCTTAACCCTTTGGGTGCGGTGGGCCCGATTTTTGGCTCCCCGGTAGAGTGCATAGCTTCCAATGCGTTTGACATGAAACACCAAAAAATCTGGCAACACCGGTGCAGTTGGCATGGCTGATGTTTCGTTGTTTCTTGTGCTAATCAGTGTGGTTTTGTCAATTTTTGAGCGATATTTATGAAAAAAACTGAACTCTGAAAGTGAGTAGAGTGATTCTGAAAATGAAAACCGTGATGGAGATACTAGTGTAGTGAGGAGTCACTGTCTGATAGTGATTCAGGGGCATCAGGCAAGTTGACCTACATCGAGATTTACTTCCACTTTCACCTGTCTTTATGTAGGGGAACTTCCTCGGAGCTAATTCAGTTATTTGGGATGGGATTGATGGGCATATAATCAGACTGGGGGCGTGGTGCGGGCATGGCCCATACCTCATCATGATGATCATTCACTTCCTGCTTCTATTTCTGTAATGTTTAGCCTCAGTTATAAAGAAATAAGACCTAGATCTAGATATAATCTAAATAATACAGAAGAAAGTGTGTATATAGACATGAAGGAAGGGTCAGATCAAGATTCAAGTGTCAGAATTTTGGTGTTGGACTATGCACAGTTTACTTCACACCTTACCACCAGGAAAAAAATCAGATCTAGGATACCTTGTAGTGCCTCTATTACAATGAAACTTTCTGTGTTTGACAAACATATTGTTTGATAATTTCATTGTGAAACTTTTTATTTGAAGTGGATATTTTGGAGCACAGGCAGCTAAAATGAATATGATGATGTTTTTTTTCTCGAGCCAGTGTGCAAGGACATAATTGGTAAATGAAATCTAAAATATCTTACATACACTTCACAATGCTCTATCCTGTTTCAAAGTGATCTCCATCCAATTACCTTAAAAAAATATACTTTTACTGGTATAAAAAGCAGTTTTCTACCCCCAAATTGAGATTACAAAATATTACACGTTTTTTGATGATAACCTTAGATTTTATGACGCAAACTTCAAGAGTGAAAAAATTTTATGGAGCACTCAAAAGGTTAACACTTCATTACTGCAAATACGTCCCTGCAGTGTTTACACATTCACCACACTACACTCGATGGGCATTGTTACACTGCATAATAGTAATTCCACGCCACTGATAACAAGGCAGGGTAATGCAGTAGGCCTTCAGTCTTGCATCTGAACATCGTACACAGGAGAATGTCTTTATCGATTGATGATGTCACACACAATACCTGCAGCCAAGATAAAGACAATTTGCTGACCAGTGCTACCAGGTAATCAATCTTGCTTTTTTTGTTTTACCGCCACTTCTAAAGACAAAAATAATCAAACGATCTCATGACTCATACAAGTTCCTTTGCGTTCTTTTGTGTGTATATGTGGGGGGGAATCTGATTATACGTATGGTATGGGGCAGACTGCAAAATAATGGTTGTTTCTCCCTCCAGAGGTAAACCGAACTTGGGTAAATCAAAGTATAATCCATTTTCCGGCAACTTCGAATTATACAGGCTCCACTGTATGTGCACGATGCTTGGCATTTCATTGCAAACTCATTTCCATCAATTGTATTTTGAAAATATAAAGTGCAAAAATTGTGCATGGATCAATGTATCTCAATGGAAATGTCTTCTAAAATAACAGATAGTGAAAAGTTACCTGAAGCACAACATAAAATAAAATGGATGTGATACCACCAAATTCTAACTCTTACACTGTCCTAGATATAATATGACAATCTGCAGTAAATACTTCAACCTGCGAAATGGATGGAATGTGGGGATGTATCAGTTGCTGTGCTTCTAATTTGACTTGATGTGGCTCTACAATCCCAGCTAATGGACAGACAATTAGGCCTACTGCTCAATGAGATCCTTCTGATATCTATCATCATCATTCTCCTAAATCTTTTTGTGCAACACAATCTGAACAATCGTTAACAGTTACATGTCAAACTTTCCTGCATGCTAACAATAATATCAGAAATGTTTGATCAATAGTTCTTTTACTTACACAATGTGCCAAGAATACTTTCACTTTCTTGGGCAGATGATTGAAGTCACCCTTGGCCACTGGAACATGTCCAATCCTTTGGACCACAATCTCGTGAACTTCATATACCAGATCATCTTCCTCGGACATGATGCTGAAGAGGATTAAAATTTCCTCATAAAGCTTTGATATGATACACAAGACTGCAAAGAAGAAATCTTAGAAGAGTAAGCACGTACAAATGCTGAAAGATTTTCGAATGCATCTCATGCTGATATGGCCAGATTGCACCTTTCAATGTACTCAGCAGTTTAATCTCCAAGCTATGTATCAACTGTAACAACATCCCTACATGGGACAAACTCACCACCCAGTCCCCCCCTCCCCCATCCTAGTCATGTCCTTGTGACCATCTGTATGCCACAGTTTGGAATATTTCATTACTGTGAGAAAATCTGGACAGGAGATGCATTTGGAAGTCCTCCCTCAAATGTCAACATATGTAATGCAGCGCTGGTTTTGTCAGCATGGAGATCAGCACCCAAATTTTAAAAATCCTTCAACAATCAAATGGGATACAGAATGAAGATCTAAAAATAATTAGATCTAGATCTACCTGGTGAAACTAATGATATCCAATAAAACCGACAGGCTCATGCCTTTCTGTGGTATCTTTAGCCAAACAGTGTATTTAACATCTAGGCCTACCGTTTTAATGAGACTTGTCATTGGCCTTCGGGCCAACTCTTAGTACTCTTACACTTTTTCATACACTATACACGGATTTTTTATTTTTTTTTACTTGAAAAGGGAGGAGTTTATTATCAACGAACGGCACACATGAAAATTTCATGTACATTGTGCTGCAGCACCTGGCAACACCCACGGAATGCAACTGAACACTGCTCTTCGCAGTAATAACAACAACAACAGAAGAAAAACAAACAGAATGTTAATGTGGGTCAAACTTGTCAGTATTGAGAACACAATGACACAATTCCATGTAGATCTAGATCTAGATTTAAATCTAGTTGCAAACAGTGCATTCTGTGTTTGTGGAGATTTACAAGGTCAAATGCTTGAAGTAATCAGAAGTGATCTGGTACTTCTAATTCTGATCGAACATCACCGCTGCAGCCCTGCAACTGCAATTTGCGTCGCAAATGGGACACACACGTACGCTCAAGTCAATGAACAACCAAGGTCGGTAGAAAGCATGCGACCTTCACCTTCCAACCGGCATATTCAAAGAATCCAGCTGCAGTTGTTTACGATCGAAATAAATGAATAACAACTAGTCTAGATCTAGATCTAACAGCGCCCGCTAAGCTTAACATTTGGCTACGTTATATTTAAAGATATTTCACAGTCAACACAATGAGCCTAATAAAACTGGGTCTGCGAATGTGTTTTGGCACTTGACGGTGCCTCGATCAGCTGGGCAACACGAGTCAATGGCCAAGCCAAATGGTCTAGAGTCTAGATCTAGACTAGATTTATTTTAGATTTTGTTCCGCAACTAATTTGTGTCAAACAGCGATATCAAAATATTCAGCACTCATTCAATTCCTTTAGAAAATTCACTATCATGCAAGGCTTACACGATAAAAGGCGAATACTGTGCAGAAATACAACAGGAATACAAGGACCAAACCCGTCCGCGTCCCGGCTTGGCACACCTCAGTCTGAGGCAGTGACCTTCGACGCAAGTCTTCGTTCAGGGGTCAGGGCATCAGGGGGTCAATGTATGATAGTTTAAAATTAGACACACTTAAAAAAAAAAAGGCACGGATCAAACCCTTCGTTACCAAATCTACTGTGCCGTCCGATGGAGACAATAATTATTATTGCGAGGCATTTTATTATGCATGATCTGTTGGCTATATTAATTGCGTATTGCTCGGTTTACCGACGAGACCTATTAGTTCAAATTTTGCTGCGTAGTTTCAGCCTTTGCAAGAGCAATCTTACAACTGCGTAGCCTACAACAACGTAGAACTGCGTGTAGGCCTACATGTACTTGGACATATACATAGAGAGGCAGACATATTGCCATAGTGTGAAGAAAAGAAACGAAAATGTTACAAAGTAATGGTCAATACCAATATAGTGCCTCAAGAGTGGCCGAAACGAAAAAAAGTTGCCTTGACCGTTGACTTATATAAAGGAGAATGACCCATACAATCAGGCATTTATAATGATTAACTTGCACCATGATCTCTGCACCATAAAGATGATTAATATGTAGAACTCCCCCCTCCCCCCTCCCCATCCCCCACCACCACCTCGCTCTTCCCCATAACAGCTAGAAAGGACAGTTTGAGGAAGCTACTTAAGATCAGATGGACAGACAAGGTCAGCAATGAAATTGTATGGAAAAGAACAAGACAGAGCCCAGTCAGAGAGGAAATTGGTAGGAGGCGATGGAGATGGATCGGCCACACTCTCAGGAGGCCAGGAAACAGCATCACGAAGAAGGTATTGGATTGGAATCCCCAGGGCAAGAGATCAAGAGGAAGGCCGCGCGGAACGTGGAGAAGAGCCAGAGAAAATGATGTGCAACGAAGCGGAAAGACTTGGAATAATGTAAAGAGGCTGGCCCATGATAGAGAGGGATGGAAAGTGTTTGTTGGTGGCCTATACCCTGATCCAGGGTGAGAAAGGCAATGATGATGATGATGACCGTCGCCGAAAGTGACTGGCTGAGGACAGCCCGGACAGCCTCATCTCCTTTTTTTCGCTTTGAAATATTTGTTCACGGCGTCATAGTCACATGATCTTGAATGCTGTGTGGCGTATGTGGACCTGGCAGTTCCATTGCCCGTGCGTCAGGTTTTATGACGGTGGGTTTACCGTGTGAAGGTTGTTTTTTTTTCACCCATAATTTTTTTTATACATAAACGATGTAGTTTTTCTGTGCGGAAAATTGCTCACTGCCATGACCATTGGGACAAAATTAAACACACACAGATCGACAGAGATTTTCACATTATACACACTTGTACAAGTGTGAGAGGATGAACGACTTTCTATTTTTAATGTGCTTTCATGGTAACTCTGGTGCGTGAGTGAGGGACGGCCACTCATAGTAGTTTATGGACACTTGGCCGAGTACCATTAATTGGATTATTTCCCTTGTAATACTAGCGCGGGACCCGTTATTCACATCACGGTGAAAAGCCCGCATTTTGATTGGTCAGTTGGAAATGTTGACCACCGGGCTTCCAACTCTTATATCATGGCTTTAAGTTTCTTACAACTCGCTCCTTCGTTGTTATCCACTGACAGAAAGACGGGAACCCGAATTCATTTTTGAGAGTAGGCAATACCCTATCGGTACAATATAGGTATTTATGATAACGTTTGTTATCAATGGAGATACGTCGTATTAATGGACGAAAGTATCCCGCACAAATCTGGCAAATGTTGTTAGTCCTGACACTTTGAAAATTTATATTAAAACTATTACCGGGTTTCTGGTATAAGTAGTCAGTTAGAATTTTAGCAGCAAGTTTCCAATTTATAATGGTACCAATTTTGTTGTACTTTGATGCACATGTCCTATTGAAATAATTAATAAGAGGGTCTCGGATTTAAAGCAAACTACGAGTTAGACGCATGTTATCCCCGATAAATCCAACCTGGGTCAAATTTATTCAATTATTGCTGGAGGGGACCATAGAGTAATTTCTGCAGTTTACTGGGATACCTAATTGACTTTTGTGTGCACCCTTTTAACCGTACTGTAAATTCGATTGTGTTAGGACCCTAAACAGTTTTATTGTCGGGCTGGACTCCATGTCCGAGCCTTTCACTTGTCCAAACACTGGACTACGTAATAGCTCTCTCGGACGTCCGCGCTGGCTCGTAAATAAGATCCCAGTTCGAGTGGTCAGTACACTCCATCAAAGACGCAGAGACAAGAGCCGACAGCACAGTGAACCTAGACCGGCGGCGGCCTGCCGTGGCGCGCCTCGCCCAAAACATGGCCTAGTCCAGTTGCGCCAGTAGCAGAGAGACTTTGGGTAAGTTGGAGACTATTATATTAGAAGTGACTTTAATTTGCGCACCCCCCCCCCTTTCGGGGATGCCGCGTAGAGAATGTTGATCTACAGAGACCATTATGAGTCCGGCTCAACGGTAATTGCCATTGTCATTAGACGTGTAGGATGCGCGGTGCAGTGCAGTGTCTTGATATTGTGACTTTATTGTCAAAGTTAACGTTTGCGGTGCTAGATGATAATGATGGCTCGCTAACCAAGCTATCACGATTTGCTTGTGTGCATATATATAGTGTATGTGTAGCATTGCCTTGTTGTGGTAGGCAGTGAGGATTTCCTGACATGTTGATGTGGATGGCTTATGTTATAGCGAGCGGCACTATACACTTGATTGTATTACGGGTATTTGTGTACCTTGCCAGTACCACTATGCTATAGAGAGCAGTGTGATTGTGATTGTGTGTTTAATGTTTAAGATGTGTAATTAATTACATGTAGGCCTATTGGAGATGTATAATATTAGTTGGGCCTCACATGTGTGAGCCCCAGGATTGTCCTATGTGCGGCGGTGGATGAACGTTTCAGTGAGTCTACACATGTTGCAATGAGTCTCACCGACATACATATATATATATCATGTGCATGTATTATAGTTATCCAGATGTATTATGCTTCTATGAGTTTCGTAAGTGTGTGAAGGACAGTTTCATTTTAAGGAATGTACACATTACTTTATGTATCTGGTGGTGTGTCATACGCATGTTAGCCTGGCGGCATAGCTCCGCGGCTGAGGTCAAAGGGCATGACCCTTCAGTATCGATTGGGAAGGGAAGTAACCAATACAATAGCCCTGGGGCGGGTTAGTACTAATAATGGGAGTGGGCCTATGAGGATGGCCTGCATTGGGATGCAGCGTCTGTGTTATGGACGGTCAGTGGGCCATGTTGGCCACTGCGTTATTATTTTATGGAATGGCCACTCTGGATGTGCTGTACACCGGCTCAGTGGAGCGAAACTATTGTGTTCTTGCCCCTTCATTTGTTATGTCCTTCATACTTTGATTAGTACATTAATTAGTTTGTGTTGCCAGTGTACTAGGAAAATCCTTGTGTGTATGATATAGCCACTTGTAGTTGTTATTCATTAACCTTAGCGCTAGTTTATTCCATGCATACATATCCAGTTGGTTATTGCTTAAATTCTATATTATGTTGTTGTTGTTTGATTTAATACTTAATACTATTACTATGTATGTCCACCATTGATTGCCTGATTAATGTTGTCATTATATCCTAATCATATTTTTGTCTTTTTCTCTTGTTCCAGCTTATGGCTGGTTGGGCTTCTTTTTCTGGGTTTCTTCTTCTTTTTCTTGGTAGAGTTTTTCCTATGCCTTTTTGGTAGTGATACCTTTGTTAGGCTTTTTGAATAAATAAGATTGCCAGCGGAACCCTGTGTTTGTTAATCCTGTGTATCCTTAAGGGAGTTACTATTGAACCCGCGCAGTAACCACATTAGCCACTCGTAGTTCATCCAACACAAGGACGAATAAAATTTATCTTATCTTATCTTATCTTATCTATCTTACTACTTGTAGAGATATGCTTAATATGTATGTGCGATATATAATATATATTAAACATAATATAGATAAGTCCATGTATGCGTGACAAACAACAGCAGTGTACAAGGATTGGCTCATGTATACATGTATATGACAATCAATTGCGAACCTACATTTTTTGGGATCCTGAAGCCTGAATTGTTATGGAGCCCCCCTTGCAACTAGCAGCAATAGGGCAACATCCAAATTCACCCAGTGAAAAGTTTTTTCAGGGCCCCTCCTAAATCCTGGATCAGGAATCCCGAAGCTTAAGCTTCATTAGTTTCACTTTCAGAGATCTGCCACTGGTGACAACAATTAAAATTTCCAAATAAAACGCAGCCTTAAAATTAACAGATACATACATGGATAGGCCTATGTATACGTGACAAATAACACACACACACATGCACGGATTGGCCTATGTATAATTATATGTGACAAAGAACAGAAACATGCACAGACAGAGTCACGTATATAATGTGACAAATAACAGATACATACACGGATATGCCTATGTGTACGTGACAAATAACACATACAAACACGGATAGACCCTACGTATACATGAGAAATAACACACACACACACGCACGGATTGGCCTATGTGTATGTGACAAATAACACAGAAATATACACGGATAGAGGCACGCGCGAGGACACCATGGGCCTATGTATAGCCTACTTGACAAATAGCACATACATACACGAATTGGCCTATGTATAATTATGTGACACATACGGATAGTAGACCCATGCTTAATACTAGAGACAGTTAGGACAAAAATAATGCATTATGTGATAAAGGCAACAAACTTTGCATAACTGTAGAAGATGGGCATACAACTGATTACCCATATAGAACCACCTCATCAGGTGACCTTGACCACCTCAAAATGGCCTCTGATTTCCTCTGTATTTCTTTGTATTTTGAATGATATCGATTCAGGGCTACCAAAACTGAAAGAAGGGTGATTTTTTTGATTTTTAAAAGATTTTAATAACCACAGTGTGGCCCCACCGTCCTTTTGTAATGACAATTTAGCTTTCCATAGTGACCCTCAAACTGACCCGTGGTCATTACGACACCAAAGCTGTGAATTAGTGTTATTTTCCATATTAGATACATGTATTAAGATTTGAAATCAAAGGTGAGCAACACGTGCTCACATATCAGTTGTTAGTGGCCGTACTGATCACAGACCGCATAACTGACCAGAATGACCACTTTTGACAAACGTTAAAGCTGTCACATTCTGGAAGACTAGAAATTAATGGTTTAATAGTATCATGACTTGTGAAATCTTATGCCAATTAACAAACCATTACGCGCTGACCTTTAGTGAAGTGACCATCCAACTGACCAGTGGTCATTACAGAACCCCAAACTGTGACGATATATGGACTCAGTCAAAGAATATTCGCATTCAAATTACAACTATACGAGTTTCTTCCAGGCAATGCATATTGAAAATTACCAGTCGACACACCCACAACTGAATGAGGATCTACAGACTGTCAGGGATAGGCCTGCTACCACAAATGTTCGTCTTTACCGAGGCAAGTAAGAGAATAGTCGTAAGCTAACAATTCCACACAAGAGTCACATTGGCAGACATAACCCCATTGACACTGATCATATCTAGCGATCTGTCCAAGGAAATAGCCAGAAACGGATCAAACTCATCGAAAGTTCCGCTGGTCAAGAGCTGTTTCAGATAGTCTGTACGAGCACCAGCAAACAGTCCTGAAAGCACATTGGCATGGGGGGGGGGGGGTCGAAGGAGGTCGACAACACTGAAAACGTTGAGAGTGGTGGCTGAAAAGACTTAGAAAGCTGTGAAACAAGTACAATGACAAGAAAAAAAAATCAATCTATTTTACCAGTGATTTATTTTCTTTCGCCACACCAGAAGGCAGTCTGACAGATTTTGAACTACAGTATATGTGTATCGGGAGATGAGCTCCAAGTTACCCAAGCCTTTGCTAAGGAAAGCGGAAGTGCTGTCACAGCCAGTGAAAGCTTGAAAGAACAGTAAAGACAGCGACTACTCCAGGCATTAACTGTTTGACTGTTGTGTGCACTAGAATGCACTTGAAATTCTTCCCATTGCAAAACCAACCCAAAATATTTCCAAAGTGGGCAATAGACAGAATGACAATATCTGTGTGTGCAGTACGGATGTTTTTCTTATGACCTTCATTAAAGGCATTTAAGGCATGAAGCCACTTCATTGTGTGACTTTCTTCATGTACACACAGAGAAATGGTAGGGCTCACTAAACGGCTTGAAATTGCCATGTCAGTTATTGTGGCAATGCTCAAAAGGCGTAAGCGGAAGCCCGCATAAGTTCTTGAGCTGGTTATCCCTGAAAAGCTGGGGTCTCTGGTCATGGTTTTTCAGTCTTTCCAGTTCCGCGGCGTGCATCTTGGAAGGGGGAATGGCTCATCTGTGAATTCCAACCCCACGTTTCTCACTGAACTTAAGGCTACTATCAAGGTATCTGACAACTCACCCCCTTCCATTTTTTTCTGTAAGACATGGTCAAACGAGGTATTTTGAATAATAAAAACGCCGTGCTGGCTCTTGTAGAGAGCATCTGAACAACGGCTGAACCATTGGCAATCAGGCAAGTAATATTTAGCGTTACTTTGCTTGGTGGACTGGAATTGTTCTAGTGAATATCAAAGCACTTCGGATTTGTTATCACACTTCAGCTTGCGGCTTTCAGCTGCAAAGGGAGGAGTGTGCGCTTGATTTTCGCACAAAAAAACCAAAACAAAACAAAAACTTATGCAAGTCCGCACCCCAACACTGGCATGCCATGTACCACCGAAGAAAAAAGAAAGGCTGCAGTTTTCTTTTGCATTTTGAAGCTGTGCTTTAGCCCCAGGATTGCTTTATGTGGTGCTTGTTCTCCAAGAGTTGAAGGCCATTCTGTTTTAGTGGTGCGCTGATGTTTGTTGTCTGTGATTTTATTATCTCATCAACACAATGACTGCAATGGTGCTTTGCTTTCTCTTTCAGCTTTCTTACATTTTTGACGACATGGCGTTGTGCCATAATGTCAACAGACATGCCCATGAGGTATTGTTTTGCTATTTCTGACAATGGATTTCTGAATTCTTCAAACACATCCAGGGTATCGACTGAAACTTCTGCTTGGCTTCATAGTGTTCTTCGCTCCTCTATGAAATAAGATTAACAATAAATCACTTATATAATTCCGACGCAGTGCTGAAAACAGATATTATATATGAATGGCACAATATCAATCATTCTAGTTAGGGATTTTTAATATTTTCTTGACTTGTATCGAAATATCCTTGTCATGACGTGGCTAAGCACTAAATTTTACGCCGCTGAAAGTGTACAAAACTACGATTGCATTTAAACAAAATTCAATAATGCACTGCCTAAAATGTCATTCGCCACATTCATCCTAATAATGTAAACTTGCATTTTTACAAGACCCCTACCTAAATACTTGTATGTAAAGATCCAGACTTGAATGCTTCAGAACAATAAATTAAAGAAACTAGGAAGGACCGAAGAGAAAAACATGCTGGTCACAAAGCCGAGCATTAGAAACAAACAATGAAAACCTGTACAATTCCAAAGAACAAAACAAAACACAAAAATCCACCGACCGGCACCGCACTGTGGCGACGACGTGTCTGTTGTTCCAGTTATAAGGCAAATTTTCCAAATGGGATTAAAGAAGTATATAAAACAACAACAAAAAAAGTTGAAGATTCTAAAACTAGTTTGGGTTAGGACTACAATAATGCTAACTGACTTCAGAGGCCTTTAGGCAGGCCAGTGCAGGCCCGACACAGCTTCAATTGCAGCTTCAGTTCTGCCTCTTGCTTGTTCCCACCCAGCATCCCTACGTCAATCCGACGTTGATTTGTATTGGATTTCCCTAGTGTTGGTAGGATTACCATAGGGGCCGGGTTCTCTAAACTGAACAGACTTTGGCATAATGTTATAAACGACTGTTCTACGTAGGTGTCATTCCCATGTGCCTACCTGACGTCAGACCTAAACATCTGATTTCCGTAGGATTGCTGGCTGGGTTGTACCAGAGAGTATGTATGTACAGAGAGGTTTCGCCAAAGAGTATGTATGTATAGAGAGGTTTCACCAGAGAGTATGTATGTAGAGAAAGGTTTCACCAGAGAGTATGTATGTAGAGAGAGGTTTCACCAGAGAGTATGTATGTAGAGAGAGGTTTCACCAGAGAGTATGTATGTAGAGAGAGGTTTCACCAGAGAGTATGTATCATAGAAAGGTTTCACTAGAGACTATTTATGTCACTGCCTGCCGGAAGATCAGAAAGGGCAAGAATCCTTATTTTGGCGGAAGCAATAAAAATTGCAGAGTACTTTCCCTTATACCTCTGGCCCGTTCTCTCTTTTCTACTAAAACCTCAATTTGCTGTCGATGTGTCTGCTGAAACTAAATTAATCATAGTGAAACTACAGCAAAATAATGATAATAATAATAATAATAAACAAAAGAAATGTGAAAATCTGAAGATACCCTTCAGAAGGTAACTGCTGTATAATTCGGCCCTGCTTTGTTCCAATGAGTAAGTGGGCAACACCTTAAAAGAAGTAACACAGCAGTTGAGGCATTTCTGTGGCAAATATTGTAATTACATGTATGTCGAATAGAAAATCGCCTGAGGCAGAAATGTTGCCTTGTGGAAACACGTCGAAATTACAATTATGGATCGATATTTGGTATCATGTTCAGCAGTTATTGGTGTGACAAAGAAGGTAAAGGATGTGGTTTGCGTTAGGATTCGGTGGCAGTGGAGAAAGATAAACTGCAGACGTAACGCTGAAATTCTTTAAATGTTCACTCTTACCTTCAGTGTGAACGAGGCTAAGATCTACAGTTTGATTTAAAGACCTTTAGATGTATTTACAAAATTCTTTTCAGATCTATACCAAACAATTTTTGAGAACTTTACCACTGCAATCAAATTTATACGGAACTATTTCCTTCTATTTTTGAAATTTACATTGATGAAGCTCTGAACACCAGGTATATAAATACAGTACCCAGATAAACCTTAAGAGGCCCAAAATGGCCGTTATCGTTTGGACAAGCCCTAAAAGTCAGACTCCAAGCACAGTAATAATAGTGTCTTTCTCGCCACCATAACATAACACCATCGCCATTACCACCAGTACCGCCAACACAGTCATCATTATCAGTATCACCAACATCATCACTCTATTACGACATAACGCTAACATCCATCGCCGGTTGCGCAGACATCACTATCACTATCACTCTCACTTTCACCACCGTCACTGTTACCATCACCACACCCACATATCACTACCACCATCGCCGCCACCAACAACGTCAGAACTACTACCAACACCATTACCACCACCATCAATATCACCACCATCGCAGCCACCACCACCACCACCATCACCATCGCCACACCATTACAACCACCATCACCACAATTGCTTTGCCACTACCAATACCATTACCACCACCACCACCACCAAAACCACCACCATCATCACCATACCACCACAACCATGATCGAGTCAACAAAGCCCAGATTATGACAAAAACCACTGCCAGTATTATACAGGGTGATTATGACAAAAACCACTGCCAGTATTATACAGGGTGATTATGACAAAAACCACTGCCAGTATTATACAGGGTGATTATGACAAAAACCACTGCCAGTATTATACAGGGTGATTATGACAAAAACCACTGCCAGTATTATACAGGGTGATTAAAAAAGAATGAACCGGTTTTATGAGCATTCAAAAAGAATGAATCGATATTATGAGCAATGCTCATAAAATCGGTTCGTTCTTCACCCTGTATATTAGTAAATTTATATAAAACACCAATTTTACTATCAGTCCCACACCACAGCTTCAAGTTCTACCTCTCATTAAATTTTTATTGTTTACCAGCGGAGGTACACGGCAATGCTCGTGATAATTATAAACTTGCTTCACCTCTCTCTTTCTTCCCCCTCCCGTCTCTTCCCTTCTCTTCTCCTCTTTCTGTTACCCTCTTCCTTCCCCCTTCTCTCTCCTCTCCGCTCCTCCTCTTCCTACTCACCTTTGGCAGAGAATAATAATATATCAAGAGCGAAAGTGTTGCCACCTCAGGTTCTAAGGGATGGAACAGACCAAGGCTGGTGTGGGTGCTAGACCGGTGGCTCACCGCCCATAAATTTTGCCATGACAAAATGTGGCGAAAAGAAAACGTTGTATGTAGCAGAAAATCGGGTAAGAAATTATACAGAAAGGATACAATAAATCGCAAAGGAAGCGGGAAGACGCACCAAGGCTTCGGATGTTTTCTGTGGTTTGTATAATATTGCGACCCAGTGATAGTGCGGGCGCTGAATATTGTGCTAATGTGAAGGAAAACGTATGGGCGGCGAGCCACCGGTCTGGCATCTGCAACGGCCTTGGACTGTTTCAGTCTCACTCCTAATGTGTCCTGGGCCTCCTGTGATGACTATTTTATGACATATTCTAAAAAGAAAAAAAAAAGGCAAAATTGCCAGGCCTTGTTCCACGCCATCCACATCAACAGAGACAGCTTCCACCTTCCTCTCATCATTTAGGTGTGGTCGGTCCCTGTACAAGATTCCCATGACCTTGAGTGTGAGTAACTCCCTTACTAACCACAAACGCAGGAGAACGTTACCCTTTACCCCGAGGTCTTGCCAGAAAAAGAGGGTTTTTTTTTTTGTCCTTTGTTACTTTCCCGAGTGAGGGACAGGCGTTAAAGATGACTTGCTCACCGTCTGTAGCTGTTTCGTTACATCTGTGCGCACATCATTCTGGTTATGTGAGCAGTGTATGTGTGTCTGAGAGTATTATTTTTTTTATATGTGACTCAGAGAGTAAGTCTGCTTGTGTAATTGTATTAACATACACCTTCGTCTGTTGCCCGTCCCTTTCGAACTTATAATCATCATGTGTGACACCTGAGAAAAAAATTGGCTTCCCAAAGTCCCGTGAAATTCATGCCTGGCCTTGGCAGGAGGATGATGGCAGGAGGGAGGGGGGGGGTAGGAGGAAGGAGGAGGGTGTTAAGTGCGTGACTAATGAGGACACTGCGATAGGTAGATCATCTCTTCCAGCCTCCGCTCCCTTGTCTGGCTGCAATAATGACTTACTCACGGCATCTGTGTGTGCGGGTATGTGTCATTGATGAAGTTACCAAATGGTTCACCTTGTTATACAAACGGGTGCAGACCGTTGCATTTTCACTGACTAGTCTTCGTTTTTATTTTTATTCTGTCATCCATCTCTCTCTTTCTTTCTTACTCTCTGAGTTTTCTGCCTTCTTTTCTGACGTCATCAGAGTTTTTGTGGGGTAGATCTTTAATAACATGTCCCACCTCCCTCCTCCGGAAGTCTTCCTGGCAGGTTTCTCCCCTTTTCGCACTAATATTTTTTTCATCTCTATACTTGTGGTAGTCGTTGCTGCCATTATCTTACTGGTAAGCGCAGTCTCCTTATGCTTTTTATGGTATTACGAAAGTAGGTAATTTGCTTTCACTACATTTCCACAGTTTTGCACAGTGGTCGTGACTGAGATTTGAATTTGAGTTTTACGGTGCATCGGCATGATAATGGCCACTTTGCACCCTTCACAGTCTATTTGGGTACTTAATTTATGTTTGGTATTCAGAGTTTCGTCAGTTTAAATTTCATAAAAAGAACTAAAAAGTTCTGTGTAAATTTCATTACAATGGCAAAATTCTCAAAAGTTATTTTGTGTAGATCTGACAAATCTGTAAAGACTTTTGTAAATGTTAAAAGTTTTGAAAACAAGTTGTAGATCTTAGTCCCTTTCAGAAAGGGCAAGACGCGCTGTGGGTCCGCGTAAGAAAATAGTTCTTTCGTGGATCGGCTGGCATAGTATCTTCTAAGGATATACATGAAACTTACACATTCAATCAAGATAAGAATGACTTACGAAAACAACCGACCATTCGACAAGCATATTCGACTAATACTTACAATGTATAAATTCAATCATATCAATAATACAATCGCCAGAATTCTAACCATCTGGACGGCAAGCTAAGGAAAGATAGAAATGTCTGATGGTACTAAACTTGTATAAAACAAATCAACCTCACCTCTCCATCATCACGAATATCAACGAATGACAGTAGCGAGGATGACGGCAGAGACACCAAATTCACCAACAAGGCCAATAGAAATACTTTTACTAAGCGGTTCTGCCAGTACTGCCACTATTACGGATGATACGTTCTTACCACACTATTAAGACTTGTTAATAATTACATGTAAATATCTAACTTTTTTTGTCAGGCTTTATAACATCTTAATTGGAGATAGGCTGAAAAAATGCAGAGTGTTACAGACCGAAAAAAATTAAGTAACAGAATGTTATACTCCTTGCAGTTTTTGTTGTTGGTTAATTTGAATTTCAAAATCTTTACTGAAACAACTTCGTTTGGAGTTTCATATCCAAATCATCACTGTTATTTTTATTTATATTTATTTTCATTCTTTGTTTATTTAAAAATATTTATTTCGTTCACGGTTACTCTCCAAATCTAAATTTTGCTGTTTTTCTTATTTTGCCTTCAGCTTGTGACTCAGTCTTTCTCTTTATATCAAAAGCAGATAATATACACTTTTTAACTTTTAGAAGTTTCTTAGCAACGCCCAGCATAATCAATTATCTCAACCCTCCCTTTTTAAAATGTGTTTTTGAGCCCTCCCGGGGCTTTCAATAGCTCTGACATGGCCCGCCTCATAAATTTTAATCAGAATGGAATTTTCAGGCTACTAGCTGGGCTCCCTGGGTGGTTGGGAGTTATTACCATTGCGTGTGTTACCGGGAGGGTAAAACCTCCAGTTCTATTCTATTCCTTTTTGCGTCTGCTAATGTTCTTCCCTGGCAATGCGTGACCACCGTCGTGTCAAAGTGCCGGGTTCAATAACTTGCACGCCATAAAATTTTTGGGCGGGTCCCCTGTTTAGAGTAATGCAGATTCATAAATCAGTTCTTAGTCTCTTTCTAAAAATGTACTGTTTCATGTACATTTACATCATAGACCGGAGTCTGTCAGCCTGTCTGTCTGCTTGCCCGCCTGTTTATCTATCTATCTATCTATCTATCTATCTATCTATCTATCTATCTATCTATCTATCTATCTATCTATCTATCTATCTATCTATCTATCTATCTATCTATCTATCTATCTATCTATCTATCTATCTCTATCTATCTATCTATCTATCTATCTATCTATCTATCTATCTATCTATCTATCTATCTATCTGTCTGTCTGTCTGTCTGTCTGTCTGTCTGTCCTTCCGCCCACCCATCTCTCTCTCTCTTTCTCTCTCTAACCTATCTATCTGTCTGCCTGTTCTTACATAAACATACATCCACGCAAGCCACCGCCAACAACAAAGAGAGGTAACGAAAAGCCATCATCAACCGACAAAGAAACGATGACAAGCCGGCCCTTTAAATCATCATCTTCTTTGCTCCACACCGACAGCTTGTCAGCAGCAAAAGAAATGAAACAATGATGTTCTATGATGATGTAAGATTTATACCGCTGTTGCAACACCCCCCATCTTGAAACTGCATGTTGAACTGTCTCAACAGCACCACCCCACTCCTGAGTTGCTCGTAAAACGTGGAAACTTTCATTAGTTTCACCCTTCATTTACAATTTTAAGAGGAAAGTTTAACTTTTATTTTCTCCTGCCAAGTCTGGGTTAATGTGCTTCTGAGGCAGCATTAGCCAGATAACTATTCCAGATTTTGTTGAACAATACACGACAGCGTGGGCTTTCCGCAGTGATGAAGTGCCCGTGCATTTTCGTTTACAGTTAAAGTGAAAAAGAAGATCGATACGGAGCAATAAACACTGGGCAATAAGCCAGAAGCGACACAAATAAAGACTAATTTAGTATCGAAGTGTCTAGGCACACGACATATCGTGGAAAAAGCGTGGAGAGATTTTTTCACGACACGTTTTTCATCCAATCAGAGCTTACCGTTTTCTGACTCAAAATGGCGGCCCCCACTGAGCGGGAGGTCGGAACCTGGGGGGCGTGAGGGTCTAGTCAGTTTGTATCAATTGGGCGGTAGTCAGATTGACTAATCAGGCGAAAAGGGGCTGGGGTAGCTGTATTAAGTCGTGAAACGTCGTGAAAAACTTCACCAAGGCCATTTCCACGACATGTCGTGGAAAACTTCACGGAGGCGATTTCCACGACATGTCGTGAAAATAGCCACTTCCATTTAGTATTACATTTCAGTGGACAGTGTTTTTGGCACAGTCCTGACGATGTCAAAAGAAATGGGTCCCGAACCACTGTATGGAAATGAATTAATGTTACTTTTTTAAACTGTTATTTGTTCTACGTACACGCAATTGGATAGCCATCCACAATTTATGAATTATTATTTACTCATTACAAATGATGACATGATGTATGACTTTACTTTATACTATATAGTAAACACAAGATAAGTTAAGCTCTATGCCACAACCCCGTGCTGACCCCCCCCCCCCCGCCCCCGCAGTCTTTATTTCTGAACCGACAGTGTTTTAATTGCACGGTACATCCAATAATTCATATCTCATAACCCCCCCCCCCCAAACAAAACAAAACATAACATCCTTTCGTTAGAAAACAACAACAACAACAACAACAGATACTTGCCCAACGTAAAACATGAAAACAAATACAACTGTTAAATAGAGTATAATATTGCACAAATTCCCAAAGACTGGCAATTAAACTTCAGTAAGAGTTAGCTCAACTGTAATACACTTTTTTGAAGAGATTTACGACGTCGTTCGAGCTTTCAAAGTGTCTTGTTAATTGAAAGAGACAACCTGCTTTTTGGTGAGAATGATAAGTTTTGTTTTTTAATCCAGTCGCGTTCGTTTTGCGACGGTATCCCGTTTCTCAATAAAAATAAAGATATTATGATAACAACAAAGAAACAACAGCAGCAACAACAACATTAACAACAACAACAACAACAACAAAAAAATGCCAGTATAATACGTTTTTCATACTGCAGTTTTTTTTGTTTCACAGCATGAGCGTGAAATATTTCACATAATCACAAACTTTGTTTTTCCACTTCTCCTCCTCTACAACTCTACTCCATCTTCAACATCAATTAAAACTATACCTGTAATACTTTCCAAAAAAAAAACACAAAACGCGGTAATGATGATAGACATAGGCAAGTGTTGAAAGAACAAACACGTTATTAAGGGAAACAACTGCATGCAGGATATTCATCAGCATGTCTTCTCTCCCTTGCGAAGCCCAATTTGATGAAAAACAAAAACTTGCGGCAGTGCGAACGGTGCAAACTTTTTTTTTTTTTTTTCTGAATGCTCTCTCAGGATGTGAAAACTTTTGCAAAACACCAAACAAGAGTCACGGTGCGTGTTAGCATAACCTTGTAGCGTGGATAGAACGCTCAGTTTATTTTATGAACGACGTAAATTACGAATGTTTCATCGATGACTTGATCGATGAGTGGGTCTGATTACATTTGATTGGTTTGGCAGATTGATGACTCGTGGTTCGGGAAATGCCGAAACCATCCAGTCACTGTTCCATTCTGACGAAACCAATTTTTACCAGTGATAACAACAGGCTGGTGGTGAGTCGTGACCACTCATGTTGTAACTCCGGCCAGAAGGCCCCGTGGAAGTGAAACGGGGTGGGGTGAGGTGGGGATCAGCAGTTGTGAATTTCAGTTTGGGTTTTACAGCGCATCGGCACGATAGTGGCAACTTTGCGCCGTTCAGTCTATTTGGATACTTTATTTATGTCTGCTATTCAGAACATCCTTAATCTAAATTTCACAAACAGAAAATGAAATTTTCAACAGTTCCGTATAAATTTTATTACATTGGTAAAATTTTAAAATGTTTTGTATGGATCTGAAAACAGTTTTGTAAATGTGCGCAAAAGTTTTTAAGTCAAATGGTAGATCCTAGCTTTTTGCAAATGGGACAGTGCGAGCTGTGGGTTCATGTCAGAAAATAGTTCTTTCATGGATCAGCAGACTTGGCCACAGACTAATAAATTAACCAAACTGGAAACACGAGCTTCGGGCTGTGTCGATTTTTACGGAATTTCTCGAGCGACGACTGTATAACCAACATGGCCGCCGCTCGGGAAATTCCGATTCTAGTTCTATCTGCAGTAGAAATTTCTTTTCATTTGTCAAGATTGGTTGTACATGTATTAATTTCTTGGTGCGGAACCAAACTTCCGCGTTCAGTAGGCGCGTCAAAATGGTGTCATTCAAAATTGTAGCTATGCTGAAGCGTCGGTCGCTACCTTAAACCTAATATGGCGGATGGTTCATGACCTTTCGCTGTTTTGTGACGTCACACAATGGGATCATCCAGTCTGGTTAATTTATTAGTCTGTGGACTTGGCAGCGCCTTTGTCCAAGAGAAGCCGTATCACGCCGGAAGTTAAGCCGGATGACGCTAAGCCAGAGGGAGGAAAATCAAAGTCATCATTAGGATGTCTGATTTTGCAAGTAACCATGTAGATCTAAATCTGAGGCTGGCGAACTTTCAGGGAAAAAGGAGCCCTATTTTGAGATTTTCGGTGGAATTCGACATGAGAATGAACTATGGCACGCATGGGCGTCTACATAATACCAGAAGTATTTTTTCTCATGCAAAGATTCTTTTTTTTTTTTTTTACCAGTAATTATGGGGAAAGAACCACAGATGAAAGCTAAAAGAGCCGCTGGTTGCCTACCTTTGATTTAAGACATCGCTCTCTCTCTCTCTCTCTCTTTTTTAAGCGAACGAAGTTATAATGATTTCATTTACCTAAAGGTAAAATCATACGATGCCTTGCCAATATTTTCATACCCCTGCCCCCACAGCTCCACACTCATGGTAGGCCCTCTTCGGTACTCGACCACTCGTGTGTCTTGGCACTCTACTATCATGAATGCGGCCCTGCTTAGAGGTCCTGTGAAATAGGTCGATTACAGTAAAAAGAAAATAAATAGAGCATGATGAAGACGCATGCTGAGTGCATATTTTATTAACCATTAAAATATTTCAACATTAACCACGTATTCATTTTATAGCGTGATGAAAGCTTACCAAAAAAAAAAAAAAAAGATGTAAAAAAATATATGAACATTCAAAAGTGTCTCCCAAAATACTCAGAAAAATAACAGGAGACTGAAGTTGTGGTAAGCTTTTGCCCTCTTTTTTTTTTCTTCACTTTTTCATGCCCGGATGGAAACAAATTTAGAATTCAAATTGAACTGGGTCAGCAAGAATGATTTGAGTCCCTTGATTCTCAGGACCGGTTATTTTCCTTGCACTTGTTAGGATACGTTCTGGTGTCCACTTCAGTGATGTCCCTTGTGATGCTCGATTGTTCCTAAGGTGGAGAGACGAAAATGAGAAATAAACTTGAAAAAAAAACATTCACATAATCTGACGGAGTCATCTATAACAGGTATCAATTTTTTTACAAAAAAATTATTGAACGTGTTTCTTTAGCTATTCATAATATGCAATACTCGAGTTTGAAATGCTGTCGAATGAAACATAGTAATGTTGAGCGTTTGAATAACGGAGATCGTCGTCTCTTTCACTGATTGGATCACTGTGGTTATGGGGAAATCAACGGCCAGTGAGAGATCCATCCATCCATCCATCCATCCAGAAGATTCAATGACAGATCAGCCTATGGTACTCACATGACATAGTTTAAACTCTCTCACATCTTTGGTTCCTCTGTTGTGTCACCATATCCCGTGTGATACTGGAATAAACATCACAATACGACAGTCAACATTATCATTATCAAACATTTCGTCGCTGTTCTAAGGTCCACTTTTCAGTTTCCTTGACTCGAACTCGAAGAGTGTGTGAATCTATTATAATCTATTATAATCTATTATAATAAGTGAAGACTTTGAAACTTTGTGCTCTATAGGTATAAAAACGGCTGGATGTAAAATCGTGAAATTTTCTGTGCTCAGACAGAACGAGTATTACTAGGTTTTTACGATATCTGACTGCAGATTAAATATTGCAACGAATTTCTAAAAATAAAACTAAATATAGTTCATTTAATTTCTCCTAGGGTGTTTTCATTCTTTTTCACCGCCCAATATTTTTCGTTCCGCTATATCGTTTCGCGATTTTTATAAATCTAGCAAAGTTGCCAAAGTTCAAGCGTTCAGTTTGGTGCGTAGTGTTCTGGTGCGCATGAGTTCTGAAGCAAGACTGTAGTTTATTACTTTTATATGAGAGAGAGAGAGAGAGAGAAGGAGCACATCATTGTTTATATCTTGTTTTATATAAATTGTAATCAATTTAACATTCGAAGAGTGTTCTTTGTCTGACAGATTACAGATATGTTCTGAGAATTCGTGCCAAGAAATTACGTGCAGAACAATGCTACATGCCTTAGTGGTCTTGCCCACAGTATTCGCTCCGCTCCGCTATTTTACGGAAAAATGACGTTTGACAAAGTAAAACACCTTTTGCCTCTTTAATGGTGAGGAGCGGAGCGGAACGGATGCTGTGGACAAACATACAGAGGCAAAGAGTTTACTTCGTCATACGTCATTTTCCGTAGAATAGCGGAGCGGAGCGGATGCTGTGGACAAGACAACTAACGGTAACAGTAGCCTAAGCTGTTTGCTGATTTTGGAGAGATTTTCTAACACCCGGTAATGTTTGAGTGATACACATTTAATGTTTTTCAGTGGAATGTATTTCGTGGCATTACTATTGATTCATTTCTTAACTGGCATGCGCATGTAACATATGTATACAAGAAAGCCAACCAGTGAATGTATTTCCTCAGAAAGCTCCGCTTTTTAAAAGTTAGCAAAAGCATTCTGAAAATATTTTAGACCATGGCTATTCAGAGCGTTTTAATGTATGGAGTTGTCTGTTGGGGAGGTAACATCTTACTTCTTACAAAAAGATAAAAATAAGATCAATATTTTAATCAAGAAAGCCTAAAAAATTTGTAACTGTGATCTGCCATATTTTGATGACCTGTACACTGGTGCGGGTATTAAAAAAGCTAATAAAATAATAAATGACCCCCAACATCCCATGAACAATGAACACATAAGATCTGTAAGAAGTTTAAGGCTGTTGTCAAAGAAAACTAAAACTGAGCGCTACTTTAAATCGTTTATTCCATCATCAACTAGGATGTTGCAATAATGTTGTCACCTTGATCGTAATTTGTGTACAGTTGAATTGTGTCTGGCGTGCCAGGTCAATGTGTTTTAGTAACTTCAGCATATTCTGCGCACTGTTGATTTTGTTCATTTATTGGTGTGTGTTTATATATACATATGTATGTGTGTGTGTGCGTGCGCTATATATATCATGATTTCTGTAACTGTATTGTTAGGTATTCAGAGATCAAAACAAATTTCCTTGTACAAGGACGAATAAAATTTATCTTATCTTATCTTATCTTATCTTATATTAATATCACACATGGTTGGTCTCCTGATGATCATGTCATGAGGGAGGAGCACAAGAAAACAACAACAACAATAATTCATAGATGTAATCGACACTGACATGATAAAAGTGACATTCGTCTTCATGAAAATCTGCCGTCAAGACGGCATTCCGGTAACATCAACAACAGCAACAACAACAACAACAACAACATCAACAATAACAGAAAAAACAAACAAACAAAATAACAATTCAGAGACAACTAAACCCACGTTGTATACTGGCGATACAAAGTAATGAAGAGTGTCTAAACTTCCTCAAACAAATGATGAGCGAAAATATTATGGTCTGATAAATCCTTTTTTTGTTCGGGAGGGGAGACAGTTGGGGGAGGGGGAAAGGAATGGTCGTGATAGTAAACTGTGATGGCCAACCCACTTAATGCACACTACTCTTAAAATAACTGAAACGTATCACCTTCGAAATATCGTAGCTAGGAGAATGTTGACAACTACTTAACTGTCGTGGTTTGTTGTGCTGAAAATGTGGGAAAAGTATATAATGGTGGCTAGCCTTGAGCTGGAGATGCCAAGCTAAGGGCAAACAGCACAGAATTATTGCTGGCAACTTCCCCAAGAAATATCAGATGATCTGCAGACCGTCCAGTCTGGTCATTTCAGCACCGGAACCTCCATAGCTCTATAATCGCAGATACAGTATAAAATAAAGCTCCCCGCCTATCGTTAAGTGACCGCTTCTGCCTTCTAAACTTCTACATCTCTTCCTTCTTTGAAGTGACAGCCGCTGTCGAGACATCCAGAGGCCTCCCGTACCCAACAATTTTATTCCTACCGCAGTGATAGTAACCAGTTGGTGGTCAGCGTGACCTGTCACTTGGTGTGATGAGATGCAGGTCAGGCCGTGGTCTCTTCTTCTCCCCTCCCCCTCCTCTCTCCCTCCACTAATTTTCGACTCTTAGACGTAGGCTAAGTGCACATTTGTGTCTTGATGTAGTGTCGCAGTCGTGTCTAAGTTTTTCATGTTCCAGTCGACTCTACAATAATTATGCCAGGGTCTCGCATGTGTGGGCATTTCCATTCTATCGCCAAGATTAAAAAAAAAATGAACAAAATGTTACGCCACTAAGAAGAGACACTGTAACGCAGCAAAGTCGCACATGTGTGCCTACCCCAAGTTGCTGATTTATGCAATGCAGCAGTAATTGAATTGTACACACATACAATAAGAATACAACGCTACATTTTTAAATTGTTGGTTGTTTCATCAATAAAAAATAAAAGTAATTAATGATTTATCTTAATACAATAGTAACCGCCCCATTGTTCGAACGGTAAAAAAACAAAATACCACTTCAGACGAAAGGAATCAGCACATAAAGCATAAGTTATCATGGATGTCGAGATGCGGAGGATCATCCACAAAACGCTGTGATTAATACATAGATAGGGAAGTATACAGTGTGCAGTGGTGCGCGCAGAGAAATTTTTCAGGAAATGGTGACGTCAAGGGCTCCTGTGTTCGTGAAAATGAAGGACCGAAGGTAGTCAATTAGCGACTCAAAGCAAACTCAAACAGAAAATACTTCCCCATCATGCCAAGTCTCCAAATCTAAATAATAACTCTCTCCAAACGAAGGCACACGTAAAATTTCACGCAAATTCGAGCTGTGTGAGCGGCAATAGGTTTTGTTAAAAAATTGGGCGAGTTTTTTTTTTCTATTACATAAAATATATTCCACTGACATGTGATATAGAATCCACTGTCTTATTATTATTCACCTTCTTCTCCCCGCATCACTATTATTCTATTTCCGATCCAAAATCACACACAGGATCAGTGAGAAAAATTTCCAAAAGGCTGGATTGGTGGGCTGACAAATAAAGGAATGTTTTCCAAAGGGAGTCCCCTCCTTTGCCCACCCATATTTTCCCGTGTTCCTTTTTTTTC
This sequence comes from Onchidella celtica, assembly GCA_963931925.1. NCBI lineage: Eukaryota > Metazoa > Mollusca > Gastropoda > Systellommatophora > Onchidiidae > Onchidella > Onchidella celtica. The sequence goes on along the minus strand of OZ007574.1, from coordinate 21,657,532 downwards.
CCTTCAGAATTTATTATCTCTACCGAGGTCGGCGACTATCGTTTAAGACTCACTTTACTCTAGATCAGTATTTCTGAACCTTTCTTGTCCCACGCCCCACCAAGTAAAAACAAAATAACCAACAAAACCTTGCGCCTCCTAAGATCGCACAAAGTTAGTATACATATCTACAAAAAGATTATGAAATACTTAGATATTCGGTAAGTGCAGATCTACATTCAAAAGAAAACCTAATGACAATTTTATTGCAAGTTTTATTCACTTACAACCATGTCCTTCGTGCACCTGCTAAGTTCTATGTTTTAAACACGACATAAACAAACAGTAGTTTATCTATACAATTAATTGGGTTTAAATACATTATGAAATTAACATCTTCTTATAATAATGAGAGCAGGGGGTAAACTGTCCGTGACGCTTATGCATTTCATGGCCATTCAAGCTAGACGCTTGAAAGTTTGCATACTACCGTTTTTGATACTGCCGAGTTGCATGGCTGGCTTAGTTTTTGCGTTTGACCACGGCTTATATTTTTTTGAAAACTGTGAAACGCCTTAGTGTTTAAACCCGGACTAAATTCCCTGCGTAGTTTTTATGATTGTTAGAGTGTTGCGTATGGGGGTAGCAATCGATACTCACTATCGAAGTCTGTCATTTTGCGTCTAAGCATTTCATGGCCTTTAAAGCGAGACACTCACAATTTTGATATATCTAGGCCTAGGCCTACTGTTTTTTATCCTGTCAAGCTGCATGTGTCGCGATGTGGGTTAGATGGGGAGAATTCGACTGACACTCTTTCGAGGTCCGCTCCCACAATCGACGAACACACAAAAAAAATACTTGCACTCTAAAAACTAAATAAATCAATTGCTTTGATTTTTAGCAGAACTGTAGGGCAGTTTAATTACAGGTAATTAATGTAACAAATATAATTATAAATATAAATATCAATTCAAAGGCAACTGAATCTAACTAATGAAACTACAGCTTTCTATAAAGACTAACTTATTCACTCTAACTACTTGCAGGTCATATGAGTTAGATGCCAAATAGAATCCGCGCACGTGGCGACGGATATAACAGTTTAAATTCTATTAATTCAATGAGACATGTTATGATATGGACATTTCCTCTAGACACGCCATGGAGAATGCCTGTACAACCATGCGTTGTCTGGCGGTAGCTCTGAAACTGTCTTCAAAAGTAAGTAGAACGGTTCACTTTCGTCATTACAAATTAGTATGGACTCTCACCATGCGGCCCTCACTGGGAGTGAGAGCGCTGGATGTAAACGCTGTGGGTTCATATCAAACCAAGTAGCTTAGGCTCTGGAGCTTTAAAACATCACGCTCCTCACAATATGGACTGCTCAACTGCGTCTCTATGTCTCTCATCTGGCTGAGGACTATCGCCGTCCACTTCGTAAATGGATTGTCTACATGTGGCATCTATCTAAGCTCTGCACGGGTTTAAATACTAAAGCTATGTCTCGACCTTCCGTCCAGATTCATACATTTGATTGGTGCAGTCGCTTCAGCTCAGCCTGCAATATTAATTTATGCTTGTCATGGCCTTGCGCCAAAATCAAGGTCAATTTTACGGTCTAGACAAAATTTAAAATGCGAAACATTAACTACTAAAATCTTCAAACCCCGTGCTTTCTACTCTTATGCACGAATTTTCCGAACGCCAACTAAGCGTCTAAATAAACTACCTTTACTCGGCCCTTATCTATGTTAATCAAAATCACGGGGTCGAGAACTGCTCTGTCATTCCTAGCTATACATTTATTCTGTCTCGCCCCTCCTTCTCTCCATCTATCAGAAAAAAGGTGTTTCAAAACAAACTGTTCACGAGAACAGCTCAAGGACAAATTACGCTGGTTATAATCAACAAGATCGTAAAAATTAACTCACTGACGTCGTGACCTAGCACGGCATTTATGATCCTAATGTGATCATGACAGCATGGATGCCGTGATTTATGTTTACATGATTGTTATGGATGGCGATTCCGCAACCTCTTTACAGGGCGCTAGCAAATCCGATACACAGTATCGAATATGCCATCTCCTTTGAGCGTGGCCTGCTTGAAAGTAAACAAGACATGTGCCCAGTTTGCCACTCACTGTTCGAAGAACGGGTACATTGACTAGTTTCTATGAAAAAAAAACAACCCTAAGCTCCATTCTCTGAAGTCCCACGCCCCACCAAAATATTGCCATATCCCACTGGTGGGGCGTGCGCCCAACCTGGAGAAACACTGCTCTAGACATTTCACCACACAAGTATAAATATGTAAATATATACAGGGTGAATGGGAATATATCTGGTCTATGAATGATTGACAGAAATCTGAATGTTCAAACACATCCATTCAAAAGATTTTTCTCGATTATACATCCCAGCATTTAAAAAGTTCGCAATAAATACGATTAATTTCTTACTGTTACCACAATAAAACCAACATGGAGAAAACATGCGTTTCTGCATTGAAGGAAAAAACTTTTACCCCTTTTTTCATTTAGTTCTATGAGCTAGTCTGAGTGATCCACAGATCGGAAGTCACAGTGTATGAAATAAACTCAACGAGGACCTACCGAGTCCTCCTCGCTTTGCGTCCCTCCCTGTGCAAGCTGAGGTTTGGCTGCATCCGCCTCTGGGTAACAAGATAGAGCAGGCTTCTCTAACTCTTCGCTATCTGGTTTCTTGGGCCATTTGCTTACAGTCTCCTCTGTTTCCTCCATGTCGTCCCTCTCCAGAATAATCATCCTCTCTTTCGGACGTACGTTGCGCCGGCTGGATTATAGAAAAGGATGGAGGGGAGGGAGTGAGGGTGGGGTGGGGGTGGGAGGTGGGAAAGAGATAGGAAATCAAGTGTCTTCATTGAAAAAAAAATCCCGATTTTGTCTAGCAAATAAAGTTCTGGAAAATGCCTCAAAAATGCCAAATAGGTTTCCATCAAACCCTTTACATCATTGTCCATCGCCACCTTCACAGCAACTTGTACACAAATATAGATAGATAGATAGATAGATAGATAGAGAGAGAGAGAGAGAGATAGATAGATAGATAGATAGATAGATAGATAGATAGATAGATAGATAGATAGATAGATAGATAGATAGATAGATAGATAGATAGATAGATAGGTAGATAGATAGATAGATAGATAGATAGATAGATAGATAGATAGATAGATAGATAGATAGATAGATATATAGATAGATAGATAGGTAGGCAGGTAGGCGGGTAGGTATGTAGGTAGGTAGGTAGGTAGGTAGGTAGGTAGATAGGTAGGTAGGTAGGTTAGGTAGGTAGATAGGTAAATAGATGAATAGATAGATAAATAGATAGATAGACAGACAGATAAACAGATACATGTCTATACTATGAAGTAAGCATTTTTAAAATTACCCCTATTTAAAAGGTAGCCTTGAGATATTTACGGTAGTTCACTTGCACTGGATATATCTGATAATCACATGCCACTGAACATACACAGTTTTCGTCCAATTTTAACTGCTATCACTTTAGTCTGAGCACTCACCCAAACAACAGCCTGGTGATGATCCACAGTGTGTTATCTATTGAGGAAAACACGGATCGTAATGTGTAGGTGTTGTGGTATCGAGAAGTGAGCACAGCATCTTCCCATATTACACCCCGGCCGTTTTCTACAGGTGGGGCTGTTTATGAGAGGTCAAAGCCAAAAGAAAATTTAGTGGCACCCTTATTCATCTAGGGGTGTCGTTTTTCATTCTTTAATATTTGCAAACCTTTTTGTCCTCAGAGTGCTTCTTTTCACTTTCCTTCTCTTAGAAGTTCTCCAGCATTACCGTACCAAACAGATTTTCTGCACTGTCAGAGAAGACTAGAAGCCAGTTTTCGAATTTTTTGACATATTTATAGTGGGAAAACTTTTACAAAAACATTTCAATTTTCGGTGAAAACAAACGTGTGAGTATTAGCTGAATGTTATATTACAAGGAGAACGTCTTTTTGAGCCTTTAGAACATTCAATTCCTTTTACATATGCATTTAAATGCTTTTATTCCCCCCTTCAAAACAGCAACAACAACAACCACAACAAACTAAACAACAACAACAACAACACCAAAGCAACTCCGAGCGGGCCTGTTTGCTACTGTCCGTCGTATACATTGTCGGTAGCTCACCCCTCTCTCCTCTTTCTGATTTATAAGCATTACAAGTGTAGGGCGTACTTTCACCCAACCATGACATGCAATTCCATTTAATTTTGTAATGATTTAGAACTGTTCATTCGTGGACTAAACTGTCTTCGCACCCCAAAACTGATGTTCACTATTATTTTGACCCGATTAAACAGGATTTTTAAGATAGAGTTTTGAGTTTGGAGAAAGTAAGTCGACACGAAGGCGGCCATATTGTGCTAGGAAGAAGAAAATAGACAGACAGAATCCAACAGAATGAGAGATCAGAGGAAGACCCTACTAGACGCGCCCTCCAATCACCCACATTTACGAGAGATGCGATGTTACAAGTCGCATAATATAAGAACAACAACAACATCTACCTAGGATTTCGGAGCTATTGGTAGTGGGAGATCTTCTATGTAAAAATAGAGAACACTGGACAAAAATCTTAGTTTCACGTAGAAATAATTATCCCTGCACCAGACAATTGTTAAATACAAGTTACTTTGCGTCAGAAACGGTTTAGAGAAAGATGGTAAGAAATTTGCAAAGATGAACTGTTGAGGATCAGTACCTTCTTTGCAGATGTTTGAAGAAAATCGGAGATGTATGTATCCGTTCTCAGGAACTGCAAATGTATCTGATTTTCATGCAGAATATTATATAATATATTATATATAAAAAAAGCAATCCACATTAAATCTGTAGTGCCGCAGCAAAGCTTTGAAGCAAAGTCGGAAGGTGGCACCATACACTGACAGACGTGATGGACCACGAGCATCCAAGTTTGAGACTCGTAGACGTTCGGTACCCGCATTAATCTGTAAACGTTCTACGATGTTTTTATTTGTGTGTGTTTGATTTTTTAAAATCCTGTTACATTTTTTCCCTGGCGAAAGTTAATATACCGAAAACTTGATTTGTTTTTCCATTTCCTTCGAGTTTTATTGCATCGTTTGTGCATTTATTTCTTAGCAAGGCTTTCCACATACAACCTTTCTTTTTGCCACATTCTGACTTTGAATTTCACGCGGTCCTAGTTTCTTGCCTAGGAATGTTATGGTTTCTGCGAGTGATTTTTGCAATACTTGAATCTCCGAGATTATGACACACCCATCTTACCGTTCCTGGGAACCTTAAAAGTGATTCTCTTGCCCAGAACAGAGAAGTGCATCCTTGAGTAGCACAGCCAACCGGAACATCGAGTTCATCTCTATACGACCCGGATGTAAGCTCCCCTCTCTTTTTGCTTTTTCTCTTCCGGGGTTAGCCTAGGGACTAGAAATGAATTTAACATCTCCACAACGTTCATCTCTGGTGTGCACTGATGCGATCAGAGACGCACAAATTCCTCATGCATAAAATGGACAGTGCTTGGTGAACGCGCAAGTTCTAAATAACAAAGATATTGTACCCAAGTCTTTGACAAACTACGTTTTGAAAACAGCAGAAAATCTGCAGTGTCGCAGCAGAGCCTGGAGCGAAGCTAAAGTAAAGATACCAGATTGATAAGATCAGACACTCCCTTCTTCCGGCCTCTTAACCCTAGTCCTGCGGGAGGCCACTATATTGGCCAACGCGAGACACGGGAGGCCGTTATTTTGTCCGACACGCTTAACCGCGGGTCCTGCGGGAGGCCACATTTTTGTATAGCAACGGTGCGCCTCGCGCTTTGGTTATTCGGTTGCCAAGACTGTCGTTGTTGTTGTTTTTTCACGTTTTTTTTCCACACTATTTTCGCGTGTTTATCTATCCTGTCACCCCTACTATATCTAACAAAATGGTATCGTCCGATTACGTTTATTACGATGCAACTATTCGCAACTATTCGTCATACTCGTGTAATAGTACTGACGGTCTGAAGTTTGAACTGGGGAAAGTCTTGGGGAAACTTTTACTTTGATGCTGGTTGTCGTCTACATGTGAAATGAGAAGAAAGGGGCCATGTGCATATTTGAGACGCCGTTCTACGTCTGTAATTATGAATTCCGATGTAATGTTAGGGCATGCTGCATAAAGGCGTCTGTCAGTAGGTTTTTCATCAGGGAAAACTGGGAGAAAATGACCGACTTTGTTGTTGGTCGTTGTCTTTATATGATGTGGTAATTAGAGAGATACTGTGTTCCTTTGATTAAACCGCTTTTCAGTACATGTATGTGCTCTACGACCTGGAACTGGAAATCAAATCTCTCGCTAAAACTAACATTATAGTAAGTGAACGCTTTACATAGTAGAGGAGGGAGAAGGCAATGTCACGATACATGTGGTTAGTAAATTAAGCGAATGGCTTAAAAAATAATTTGTTCACCTGAATGGCCTGACATAGGGACAGAAAAAGCGCAGAGGTCTTGGGAACATGATAAAACATGTGCTAAACGGCATGTAAATGCAGAAAATTCTTGATTGTGGGCTTTCCATTTCACAATAAAGTACTTTATCCAAATATCATAGGGATCCCTTACGATTTATCCACCACTATAATTGTTGTTATTGCGTCCTGGAGTATACGCGATACAGGTGTTCACATGGACCCGATTGACCCGTCCGCCGAGGTTATCGGCAACACGCGAACGATCGGCTGACTGGCCGCTGGCTATCCCCGCACGGGGCGTTACGTGGACGAGTTCACTCAACGCAGGACGAGGGTAAAAATACCGTTTATATCCAGTCCCGGGCACCGCCCACTCTCGGGGCGCAGAACCAGCGCTTCGTGCACTGCTATGCATAGAAAGTAAGACACAACACCGATCGGTTTCGTTTCCAGTGGCAATTTCACACTCAAAATATTTGAAAAATATGCAGTATCTAATTAATAATGAATTTTTCTATAAAGCAAAGCACAAAAAGGCGGATGAAGGAAGGAAAAAGAGCTAGAAACAGATTTTTCACGAGATGGCACGTGCATAGATCTAGTAATGTGCGTGCGGCTTCCCCGGCCTCTCTCGTGACAAATTATTTTTAGCCTACCAGCAACGCTTGGGACTCGACTGCGAGTATTTCTACGGCGATGCGTCTCTGATGCAACGGTTGGTGTGGTTCTCGATGATGGTGTATTTATCGTGAATTTGGAGAAGAAAAAGAACAGGAGGAAGAAGAAGAAGGAAAGTCCAAGGTTAGTCTGTTACTGGTATTGTTAAAGGAAAGTTCTTAGCGTTTCTTATTTGCATTTGCCACTGGGTGGCAGGGCGGGCGAGTTACATCACAAACGGAAAATCCAGCCTCGATCCCATGTTATTCTAAAAATATAATAGATCTATCTTCGGTATGATGGTAAGTTAATAGAACGATTGTGACATTGTTACCATATTTAAAAAGGAATAAAATAGCCAGAGGTTTAATACAATGAATTACAATTACTTTATAATTACAGAGTAAGCGACTTGCAGCAAGGTCTAGGCTGAGAGCTGAACACTGAACAAAACTCCCATTTTCTCTATTCGGCTTTGTAACAAAAATGCCGTTGTTTCCATTTCTCACACTTATGCCACTAGGTGGCGCTGCGAAACCCATGCACGCGAAAACCCCGACCTGTCTCATCTTATCATTTCCAGTATCTCTGGTTAAAGTACAGAGATAAAACGGAGAAAATAAAAAAGTGAAAAGGTTGAATGTAGCAAAGCCCGGGGATATAAGTAAACATTGAAGAAACTTTATAATAAATTCCACAAATATTAGAAATAGATGGAAACAACAACAACAACAACAACAACAACAACAGCAACAACAAAAACTTTCGGTTACTAAAGATTGTAGATGTGGTACCGTATCCATGCTAAAGAACTTCTTAGGGGTAAAGGAACAACAACAACAACTGATAGAAATGAATACTTAAAAAATAAATTTAATTGCTTAAACGGATGGGCAAGCACCAGCCAAGTGGCCGTTTGATGTTCAGCCCATCATTTTGGCATTAAAAAAAATAAATTTTGTGTCAAATATATTGGCTTTTTTAAAACAACAACTTTTTAGAGGGCGAAACCCTTTTTTTTCCTCTTTTCGCTTCTACTTTGAATTCTTTTTTTGATTTATTGTATAGTTTCTTTATTGTCTGTTTGTAACACCGGGCTCTGCAGCATACAATCTTTTCACATTTGGGGGGGGGGGGGGGGGGCACATTTTAACGTTGAACCGAAGCAGCATAAAACTTATATTGACCTTAAAGGAAAAAAAGAAACTGGGAAAGGGAAGTTCTTTTGAACATGGTTTTCATTCTTCAGAAAGTTCTGATTTCCCCCAAATCAAAACCACTTAACTAGGGAGGGAACTTTTGTCCTCTAACAACACTGTACAGAGCCATAACAGAAGTACATGTAGTGTGTAGAAAGAATTCTTCTCTGGTCCCAACCCACTTCCTCACGTGGAATTTCATTTGTAATAGCCATAGAAAAACTGTGTCGGGAGTCACCCCCTGAACAGTGATAGTGGCAGTCTCCATGACCAACTTGGCTGCGTTTGAGTTTCAGTGATAGTGAGTGACCAGTTGGTCATTTCTCCCAGTCACCGAGGCTTTTCACAGACCGATAAATGATTCACTGAGGATTGATATGAGGGCGAGGTGAAGGGGGGAGGGGGGGGGGAGTGATGTGGCAGAAAGCGAAGGAACAATTCGCTTGCTATTATATGAAACCGCACAATTACTTCGAATGTTCGCACAACTACAAATGAAAACCCTTGCTGCCATGTAGTCCATGAACTTCTTGATGCAACGTTTTCTTTCTGTTGATTAAACGGGAGTACAATATAATATACATGTATGTGTATAACTAAATGAATAACATTTAGCTAAAACAGTTTTTTTTAAAACTCTTTCGCATCTGTTAAGTTTTTCGATAGGGCCAAAGATATATACAAAAGACACGTAAATATAATTTCGTCCATGGACTTGCCTGTTATAATCTGCAAAGACTGTAAGGGCCAGAAGCAATAGACATGATGGATATTGACTACCGATGTGTTTTGCTGGATCTTTGTGTCGTATGTATATTTGTTTGTGTGCATTTTTTGTCTTCTGTATATCTATTATTAAGAAAAATGATTGCCATGACTGAAATGGATAGAGAAAATAGTCATTTTCTGGGTATTCTTTGTTGGGCAAAATTGTACGAGCAATTCTCGTAGGATTTTCTTTTCTAGAACCTGTTGGCAAGCCAAACTGCTCGTCAAAACACACTACAAGATTGCATTCAAGTCACGGATCGAGGACTGCTAGCCCCTGCTTAATAACATAACTGTAAACCCTTTCTCCTGTCTGAATTTTGGCCAGCTCCATTTCTGATTTACAGAATGATGATTCAATGTATTAAGTTTTAGTGAGTGTTATACCTCAGAGGTTCTGTCTCATGCTCTTAGCTTTTATTAAATGACTCCCGCCATTCCACGCTTGCTTAGGTTGAAAATCCACTTTTTTTTTAAAAATGGGGGATGGGGTGGGGGCAGAGTCGGGTGGTGGTGGTGGGGTGGGAGTGGGGACGGATTAGAGGCTAGGGAGAGAGAGAGAGAGAGAGAGAGAGAGAGGGAGAGGGAGAGGAAATGAAAGAAACATACCAGGGACATCACAGCTGTGAGCAGCAAGGAACTGCCAACTGCTCTTATCATGTCGCGTGCTTGCAGGGGTCAAACTTGGTGACCCGTGGCGTGTCAGATAGGGAAGGGGAAACTCTGGTATGTGTTTATGTGTGAAAAAGTTTAATGCAGCAGAACTATCTGTGATACAGACATCTTGTCTAGGGCGGTCACAACAATGTTGGCCAACCATTTCTACTAAAAAAGCACGTCGGGGTTAATCCATATCTATAAACCTTACAACTGTAGTGGTTGGTAGACGCTTCTGAGCAGGGACTCCTTCTGATCTGTCCTTCCTTTATATTCTGTCTATCAGATAGCTTTTTTCCTAGCTTTTTTCCCAGCACAATGTGACCGTTAACCTGTTCCTCTGCTTTTTCCATACTGGAACTCAAACCTTACAACTATTGTTCTACGTTTGGGAGATTTATTGTTGATATTGACCTGTGAATGTATAATTTAGTCTGTTGTCTAATGCTGCCGTCAGTGGTTGTCAAATTTGGGGTGTTGGGCATTTCAAAGGTCAAAAGTTCTTACACTTTGAGGGGGAGGGGGGGAATACCATTATGGTCGAAGACAATTCTTGGACATCAGGAGCTAAATGACACAGAAATGATTTTGAGACTGGGCCGATACACTTGTGGGACGAGGGTTCTCACTCTCTGAGGATTCACTGTATTCTTGCTCTCAGGTAGCTGTTTTTCTTTTTCGTTTTTGAGCCAACCAACCAACCACCCACCCACCCAACCAACCACCCACCCACCCACACAACCAACCAACCAACCAACCAACCAATCAACGAACCACCCACCCACCCACACAACCAACCAACCAACCAACCAACCAACCAACCAACCAATCAACCAACCAACCACCCACCCACCCAAACAACCAAACAACCAACCACCCAACCACCCGACCACCCAACCATCCACCCAACCGACCACCCAACCAACCGACCACCCAACCAACCAATCAACCACCCACCCAACCAA
>OZ007574.1:21606409-21646598 GCA_963931925.1 Onchidella celtica | reverse complement strand
GCTAAACCTGTCTAGCCAAACCTCGGTGATAATTGAGTCAGCACTCCATATACAACAGAGCATGTGATGAATTTTATCAAAAATACCTCGCGCCGGATCATGCATGTTTTTATAGGCTGTGGGATAAATAAATCATCCAACAGCCATCCTTCACGCGGTAAAATCTGTCAACACTGAATGCATCTTTCAGGTTTTTCTATGGAAAAGTGTGAAAACATACAGAGATAGCACCGTGTGTTTGTAACTTTCTTATTTGTTATTAAAAGCAAAACTGGCTCTGGCTAAAAATATTAAATAAAAAATGAAATGTTAGCACTTATGCACTCTGATGTGTGATCGGATGACGCAATATGGGCTTCTTAACTGCGTGAGAATGGCAGTGATGTGATTGTGAAAGCGTTCTTCACCTGTCTTGGATAGAGCGGCAGCGCTGGAAACAAGAGTGAGGGTGAGTGATGGAATGAGGAAGGGGATAGGCGAGTAGTGAACAAGTAAAGGAATACGCCAGTAAGTGAGAGATTGAACAAGAAAATGAATGATTAGCGATGGCTGAATAAATGATTGAAGGAGTAAATGCGTGAGTGAGTGAGTGAGTGAGTGAGCGAGCGAGCGAGCGAGTGAGTGAGTGAGTGAGTGAGTGAGTGAGTGAGTGAGTGAATGAGTGAGTGTGTGAGTGGGCGATTGAGCAGTGAGTTAGTGAGTGTGTGAGTGAGTGAATGGCTGACTGGCGTGTCAAATCCTATGGCCCTGTAGTACCTTGTACAACAAAAAATCGTAAGAAGAAGAAAGGAGGGTGAGATGATGATAAAGACACACAAATAAAACAAAAACAGAAGGAGAAATAAACAAAGGGGGCGGCAAAAGAAGGGGAAAGAGAGACGGAGACAGAATAAAGAAAACAGAGAAAAAGAGAGAGAGAGTGTGTGTGTGTGTGTGTGTGTGTGTGTGTGTGAGAGAGAGAGAGAGAGAGAGAGAGAGAGAGAAGGAACAAGACAGATTTAAAGGTAGAAGGGCACGCTTATCAAAGCGGCAAAAATCCAAGAGATAAGGAACAGGTAATACATTCAGAAACCTGAAGATGGAAGTCCGAACTGTAGAGCGGGGAGAACTGTGACGTAACAATAAGACACTCTGTCTGATGTGATTCTGTGAACAAGATACTGTTCTGTGGTCTATACTAAGTTAAGTATCATGATCAACATCTTCAGTGCGAGATCTCTGAGAAAGAGAAATGTTTGCTGGTTCTGGACAAAGAAATGATAGATAATAATAATAATAACAGAAAAACTTAGAAAAAGATCGAAACTGAGACTTCCCGCTTACAGAGTGATGATGATGAGAATGATATACATCTTATTCTTCTTATCATCTTAGTCATCGTCACCACAAACATCATCGTCGTTGACCCCGCCCGTTCAACAGCAGTGATAAAACTGTTGAATTTCAGAAAGAGTACAGCATCAGATAGGTTTTATGACCTTCCTGAACTAAGCATTTCAGATCCTAAAGAAATGCACATTTTCTTGAAGATTAACGAAACTGAAAAACAACAACAACACCTATCTGTTAGATAAAAAGTATATCTGAATATTTTAACGGCTGAAAGCTTCAGGTGAAATACGATTTCATCAGCAGATTCTGCAAAAATCTGATTCTTGTTATCGTTTTGGCTCTCGCAAATGAAACAAAACACAAAAAATAAAACGTTTCGTACGCTTTCCATGCAATCATTCACCCATCGTCTCTCACAGAATTATTTTTTTAACGGCATGCACAAACGAGAAAAGAATGATGAATGCGTGCATAGCGCGCGAGGTCAAAATGACATGTCCGTGGACGTTTATGGGAACGGGATGATGCAATGATAGAGCAGACAGGATTAGGAGCTAGAAAATCTTGAAATTGCTTGCATGGAAAACATTTCTAGACACTTCGACGCCTTGGATGAATGTTTCTCTAACCCAGGTGGGACTTTTCAAAATCCCAGTTTTAATCTGATATCCAGGGACTCGATCGTTGAGGATTTGGCGTCAAACTTTCAGCTCCTATGACAAATTAAAGTGAGGTCCCGCCATGCAGCATTGCTGAAAAGTTCGTTGGGTTATTTATGCCAAAGCTCATAAATATTTTACGGTTGGGAGCTAACTGCAGCGTTCTTTTGACTGCGACGGCATACAATGTTTTTTTTCTTTTTTTTTTCCGGGGGGCAGGAGGAGGGAGGAAAGGGGGGGGGGGAAGGGGTGTTCAAGAATTAAAAAACAAATGCCTAGACTTTTTGACAAATGAAGCAGCAGGAATTAGATTCCCATCGACAAGATTCAGGAGCAAGACCTAGGGTCCCCACAACAAATTAGATAATCTTAAATCAGTGGACCAGTTCTTTGATTCTTTTATATTTAAATAGCACAGACTGATGACCGGTTACGCAAAACTCCGAAAGTTGTTGTGCGTAGACGTGCCCAAAACAAGAGCAGCTTCATGAACAAGCCACATTTTGTCACGAATTTTTTGGGTGGTGGGGGGGGGGGGGGATCGGCCATTCTAACAACCAAGATACAATATTATACATACTTTGTCTCTCTCTCTCACACACACACAAACATACACCTACAAACACAGATCTCCTGGAAACAGAATTACATGTAATTTGATTGTACGACGACTCTGAGCAAGGGCTCTTCTATAATCTAATTTCAGTTGAGATCATGTATCGGTGTGCAATGATTTGCGTTCTGAAAGAAATAGAATTCTTTTTTTTTTTTGTAAACGCCGACAGCTGGTTGAATATTTCATCCATACTGTATAGTGTATTCTCATGCAAATCATAAACATTTTATTTAGATGACATTGTTTTTCAGCTATACACGAAAATGATCGATTTAAAATCCATCGCTGACCATTCCTGTCTTTCTGACCGTTGGCTATAGGCTACATTTATTTACGTGCCCATCCATCCATCCATCCATCTATCCATCCATCCATCCATCCATCCATCCATCCATCCATCCATCCATCCATCCATCCATCCATCCATCCATCCATCCACCCATCCATATATCCATCCATCCACCCATCCATCCAACCACCCATCCATCCATCCGTCTGTCCGTCCGTCCGTCCGTCTGTCCATCCGTCCGTCCGTTTATCCATCCATCCATCCACCCATCTGTACGTCCGTCCGACCGTCCTTCCATTCATTCATCCGTCCGTCCGTCCATCTTCCCCCTTTCTATCTCTCTATCTTTATTTGTCCACCCACCCATCTATAAATTGTTGCCTGCTGTTCATTCATACATCCTACCATCTTTATATTAATTTCAAACTCTAGTTATGACCAGTCTGCCAGCTCTAACCACTTTTTTCTCCAGTCAAATACCACTATAATAATTATTCTTGAGTCCACAGAAAAATCAAAAGCCCCTAAAATAAATTATATTTAGAATAATTTTGTGGCATGCCAGAGACTACCATTTTCCCTGCAGAAGTTTCTAGTTAGTTGTTACATCTTATTTTGTTCCTTCATAGTCTGGTAAAACAACTTTAATTGACTCGAGGGATTCTGACCCCTGAGCTAAAGCAAATGATCACTTTCACTCACTGTCTCAACAACAACCAAATCCCGAGCCATATTCACGTAAAACTCTCTTTCTCTCTTTCTCTCTCTCTCTCTCTCTCTCTCTCTCTCTCTGTTCCCGTGAACTCATTCGACATATTTATCTTGTAGAAAATGGCATGAGTCAGAAGCTTCAGGACGCGTGCATCTGCAAAAAACATCTTGCTCCCCTTTCCTTTCCTTTCTTTTTCCTTATCACTGAGGGTAGCCCTGATTGTCAAGGTTACAGGTAAAAGTCTTGCCGCTGCTGTTATAGTGAACATAGCTGTCCCGTGACGACAGAACCACGTATAATGCAAAAAGATAATTTATACCCAAGCAGTCCGTTTATCATACAAAATTTCTACATTAGAAATAATCAGCCAAGTTGCATCCTAATTATCTGGGTCTTACGTTGCATTATCAAACCCCCACTTAACCTTGTTTTGAATAGACATCGCATGGAATGTAAGTTTGATAACAAAAATAAAAACAGAAACTAAATATAGCAAATGTAAACACAAAAAAATCGAGGAGGGGACAGGAGAAGTAACTGCTCCAGTGCTGATGTGCTTTTGAAATGATAATGTTCTTCAACTGATAGTGGGTGATAGTATATTAAATAGTTATGAAAAAATGAAAATGACGATAAACAACGTAGTTTTGGAATGTTTGGGAGGTAACTCAGGACAGCGGCAGTTCTTCCCCATGGCCATGAGTTAAAAAAAAAAAAAACAGCACATGACAAAATTTTGAATAGATTCGCAGTTTATTTTGGATCTGACCTCAGAATTTGCCACAGAAGTTGATGACGGAGGCATTGATTTCTGACGAAGTGGTATATGACATTCCCACTCTTCTCCCTCGAATCCCCACTTTTTTTGGAAGGGGGTGGGGGTGGGGAGTAGGGGGTTGGCGAACCCGAACCAAGGTTGATAAGAAAAAAATTGTCTTATAAATGGAGTTCTTCAATCATTGGGCCAGATTCTGCAGATGCCGCTTTATGTGGCAGAAAGACAGTACATGGTCCGTGCTCACGAGAGCACAGAATGCAGAAAAAAAAAGAGAAAAAGGTCAAATAACCACAACTCCACCCGTTTTCCAATGTTTTCCCCTGACAATGACGGGGGGAGGTAATAGAACCTGCCAGAAGCTTCAGGTCCCATCGGCAGCGCAGTGGGTTGCAATCGGCCCGTGACCGCAACTGATGAATTCAACACAAACGTTAGCAGCCTACGTTGGCACACAAAAAAATACGCACTTTGGCTGTAATTCGAAATTCCTGTGCACTGATACAAGGTCATATTTACAAACACTTTGAGTTTTTTACTTATGAAAATAATCTGTCAAATTTTCTGGGAATATTTTGTGATTTGCTTATTTATCTCTGTCACAAAACAGCGTATTCTTTCAACAGATTACGAGGTTAAAAGAACAACTACAAAACCCCTCGATACATTATGCAGTTTTGTCCCATTCTGATAAATCATATAAACTCAATTTCATTGTTTATTTTCGCTAATTTCTCTTATCATGATCTTCTTGGGTTTATCAAAGCAAACAAGCTAACCGTCTCCCAACTCTTGGATCTCTCTCCCTCCCTCCACGTCCTTTTTCACTTTCTAGCCCGCCTGCTGCTGGCGTCGCTGTGGGCCAGAGCCGATACCTGTGACAGAAGTAACTATAGTTTTTGGGGTTCCTCTCTGTATTACGGGATAGTAAATTCTTTAACCCTGGACATGCAACTCAAGCAATAATAATAATTATTATTAATAATAATGGTAATGATATGAGAAAGATAATAATAATAATAATAATAACAATAATAATATAACAATAATAATGATTTGCCATTTTTCCCAGAGTGGATACATTCACTCACTGCCTGAAAAAACGTCAATCTTCTTGGGTAGCAGAAACTCAGTTTATACAAAGGAAGTCTGGTTCTGTGATCTAATATAATGAAAATAGAATTCCATTTTTTATCCGCGGGAAACACAAAGAAAATATTTTTAAAAAGTCAGATTTTCTCGTGAAAACACCTCTGAAAACAAGATGAGCCAAAAATTGCTCTGCGTTAAACGTGAGAATTGCCTCATAGACTTCTATAACTGAGTGTGATTCCCACACGCCAAGCGCAATCTGAATAGATGAGTGTTATCTTAGAGTCTGTACAACGAGTATGGAAAAGAAGTTTAGCAGAGCTCAGACGAAAGATGAGAATCACCAAATTACTGATGTAAGCTACACTCCGTATCTAATGTAGATCTTGTTGTAACACTTAGAGACAGGTAAGGATAATGTAGCAAACCAGATTAGTTGACACCGCTGGGTGGCTTTTATAATACTGGATTAAAATGATAGACAGGGAAGGGGTTTTGTAATCTTTACAGTTGCTAATGAAAACATCAGCGTGGTTTTTTTTTTACAATGCTAGACGCTTGCCCTGGAGCCAGGAGCGGCAGACTTTAATCTTAGATCACAAGTCCTGTAAAGATGAAAATGTACGGCTTTTCTCTCTATTTTTCTGGCTCTGTGTTCTGTTGTGCCGAATAGTTCTCTTGAGTCTTCCAAAGAATGATCACCATTCGCTTTTAAGCATTAACGATCGTAAATTTCTTTATGGCCTTGGGCCTTCAAAATCAGTTTGCAAGCTTTCAAAGTTTGCTCCAGCTATCCATGTTGACAGGATTATCCTGTTTACATTCCGAGCCGATCAAAATGAAGTAGTTTGAGTTCATTGGGAATTAGATCATGGGTGACCACACTAATTTTATTTCAGACTTCCAGAGGTAAAAATTGTATTTGTTAGTGTTGCAGAATCCAAAAATAATCTAATCTTTCTGCTTTACGTTCAATTAATTAAACAGACTAGTATCATTTTCTACTATCATATTTGGTATTATCAGGTATGAAACTTTTACTGGACAACAAGAGAGTTGTAGACGTAAAACAATGTGTTTTTGATGGAAGAGTTTAACAGCTGTAAACAACTTTTGTCATATGTCCAACGTTGAGAATTTTATTACCGGTACTTCCTATCGCCATCTTCTTCCACACTGATCGCTACTTGCCAGAAGAAAGGCCAACAGCAACAAAAAGAAATGTTGTCTGGAGAATTTGAGTTTTGAGTTTTACAGCGTGTCGGCACAAAAATGGCCACTTTGCGCCTTGTACTGTCTATTTTGGGTACTTTGGTCGTCAGAGTTTCGTCAATCTAACTTTCCCAAACATATATAAATATTTCCTTAAAATTCTCGAAAGTTGTTTTGTATTGATCTGAAAAGAGTTTTGTAAATGTGTATCAATGTTTTTTAAATCAAACTGTAGATCTCAGTTTCTTCCAGAAAGGACAGGGCGCGCCACGGGTCCATGTCAGAAACTATTTAATCCGCCTTCTTCGGACAATCTACAGATTCAACCAAAACATGCTTTAAAATTATGGGGGCGAGGTGGAGGGAGTGGAGCGGAGCTGTATATCTAACTGAAGATGAATAAATGCTCTTGGAGACCTTAGCATGGGCTCCAAGAAACCTGTCTCAGGTGAACAAAAGAGCAGGAGACAAACACAGCAAAGCTTAATTTTGTCTGACTGTACTGTAATACACACCATATTAACTGTTCTTTTTCAACTGACTAAGCCTGTAGATAATTTTATAATTGATCAATGCATTTCCATATCCACAGAAAATAGCTTCTGAATAAACCATCATTAACTAATTGACTTATCAGTTTGCTCTAAATTTGCCATTACTAAAGACTCATTAACAGGCCTGAAATGTTATCATTTTTGTTACTTTTATCTTCAGCCTGTGACCTTGTCCTTGTCTCTTGTGCTATCTAATTCTATGGAATTTCCCTTCATTATTCATATCCATCGATGAGCCTGCGTAACTTCAGAGCTTTTGCTCCCATAAATTGCCTCTAATCAAGCGCGGCCTTCGGCTTTGTCTGTTGCCTGCTGTTCTTCCAACTCTTCCAAATGATAAGAGAATGATGTAAGCTTTCTCCACCTTCACTTACCTGCTCTCTTTAATTTGATACCTGGGGGAGAATGGCAAAAGATTCATGAGATACCGGGCCAAGCTAATTTACTTGAACTTTTTTGGGGGATTCTTTTTGTATATCTTTCATTGATAGGAGAATCTTTTACATGGCAGAACCATTCAATTTCTGGTCGCTCTCTGCAAGACAAGGTCTCCACATAATGTTTTCTTCGGGGGGAAAAATGTGCAGTGTAGGAAGTTTATTGTTAGCGCCATCTGTTGGCTGGGGAAGGAAATGTGTTGATGGGCTGGTGAGGCTCATGTTTTGTTCATCATAAGACAATGAGTAACGCTTAGGTCATGAGTGGTATCCCGAGGAAGCGCACAGGTAATCACGGGCTAACAGAAATAAACAGATCACGCAACCGGAGATGTCTTGGAAAATAATCTTTCCGATCGGCAACTGGTACTTTGTGACTATGTTATTATATATTATTATATACGTCAACATAAAATGGAATACTTCTGAAACCGTTAAACAGATGCCAGTTAGGCAAAGGGCACTGCATTACGATGAGAACATTGTAAGTATCAGTACTTTTGTGCTTGATGTGAAGTGCCTGAAGTCTGCTGCCGGAAGAAAAACGGCAAAAAAAAAAGTTTTGAAAGAAAAAAAAAAAAAGAAAAGCGGCAAGAAAAAGAGAAAAGAAAATTAATGAGAGGAGGATGATAAACAAGATAATTCCACGGACATTGCCTGTCTTATCTCTCTGTCACACCTAACTTATTTCTTTCTCACCCAGAAAACAGTTTACGCCGTCCGATATGTATTCCCTACTCGCACTCTTACAAAAACCCCATAAAAAAAATCTCATAAAAAATACACACACACATACTAAAAAAAAACAACAAAAAACACAAAAACCGTGATAATGTGGATGTATATTGATACATGATAAAACCGAAATTGTTGATTAGCAGTAGCAATTTTTAAATAGTCTTGTCTGGCCATTGTGATCAGTAAGTAAACATCCGAGATTCATGTTTGGATTAGTTTAACTCGATTTATCTGGAGTAAATATGGAAGAATGAGACAAGCTAGAAGTTTGCTGTTTTTAAACTTCCATTCCATTGGAGGAAAAAATTGAACCATTTCTGTTATCGACAGAAAGATATCCGGCAAACGCTGAACAAATTTGTTATCTGATGTCTGGCTCTGAACTCATCACAACGTCTCGTTTTTTCCACATTGCACTACTGCCTTCATTTCTGTCCTTTTCACTCCCTCCCTATTCCCCGTCACATCTTCAAACCCACAGCTTTCAACATAAGGAGGAAACAACTGACTCTCTCCCTCTCCTCTATCTTGTAGCACTTGTACTTTCTTCCCCCCTACGTGATTCATCTCTCTTTCCCTCCCTCCCTTGTGTTAACCTCTTCTCGTTTCCTTCACCTCCTGTTCTCTCTCTCTCTCTCCTTCTTCCCTAGCAATTGGCCATCTTCCTCCCCTTATTCATGTACTTTCTTCCCCCTAATTGATTCATCTCTCTTTCACTCCCCCATTTTTTCCTTCTGTTCCTGTTCTCCCTCTCTCCTTCTTCCCCAACAATTGGCTATCCTTCCCCTGTTAATTTTCTTGGGGGGTTCACTTCCTCTATAATTTGTGATTTTTACCTGCTCCTTTCGTTTCCAATTCCTTCTTCTTTTCTGTCTGTATTCCTCTTTGATCCCCTTATCGTCTTCCTCTCCACTAACGATTCATACTTCCGCTCTTTTCCTTTATTTTCTCTCTCTCTCCCCCCCCCCACCCCCGGTTCCACCTTAAACTCCCCGACCCCTATCTCCTACTTCCATATATATACTCCACTCATACGAAGCCTCCTTCATCCTGTCACTCACAGCTAACAAATCTCACCACTATAAACATGTGGTAAATACTTTACTGGTCTTTACAACCCCCCACCACCGGCTTGTTATGATAACCCATAGCCGCTTCGGAAAGAATAAGTCTAGAATTACACCATAAATGAGATTACCTTCCTGCTTTTCCTTACTCCCACACGTACGTGCTTGGCAGTTTCATGTTTCCAAGCTTCTGCGTGAGTGAATTAAAATCCAAGCCCCGACACTGATGCTGCCTATGTATAAAAATAATCAAGAATGAGCGAATGGATATTTTTATGCGAGAAATTATGTCACACATGCACGCCTTTGAGCTATAACGTCATTATCACTTTCTGTGGTATATCAATTTTTGGCAGGGATGAAAAATCCAACTGTGAATCGAAAAAAAAACAAAACTCAAAACGACAAGAATTCTCTATGTTTAACTATTGCTATCTTAAAATTCAGTTGACACAAATATTTTTTGTTTCTTCTTTTTGGTGAAAACAATCCACTGTTCCTGAAACGTTTTTCTTTAACACCCATTCTCCCTTCCTTGCCCCTGGACAGCGAAAAGAGCGCGTTACACAATCTGTTTTACCCATACAAAGAAAACCAGAAAACACACACACACACAAGACACATACAAGATTCAACAATGAAATTGTACCAAAATGTCTTAAAGGAAAGTCCAGATATCTGGTTAATTGGAATATGTGGATTTTGCAGTTGAACTAAACCACAGCATTTACAACAGGCAGCAAGCGTTTATATGTGAACTATTTTGTAACCAGATAGCTTGAATGAACAGGTTATTGACTTCCAACGAGCCCGTCTCAGGGGTGGAAACGACTGTGCCAGCATCATTTCAGACGTATGTGATTTGGAAGCCAGAGATAATGAAGACTGGATGATCAGAAATGACGAATATGAGGAGAATAATGTACAGTACATGTTCGATTTGTCGTCTCCTCTTTTATCTTTCTCCTTTGGAGTCGTTATCTGCGACGGTATTTTAGAATATTAATGGCGCCCAACAACAACAACAACAACAACAACAACAACAACAACAACAACAACAACAACAACAACAACAACAACAACAACAACGACGACAACAGCAGCAACAACAACAGCAACAATTTTGGATACTACATTTCGCGTCTGACGCTGTGATTTACCATATAATTCTTCGGCATTGTTGACTGGTCGCGGTATAAGGCCTTGGCGGTTAAAAAACAGTAATTATACTAAATAACAACATTCGAGGCTCGTGAGTTCTGATTGCCTTGGGTCTCGTATCAAGTTGGACTATTTGCTTTTTAGACTATTTTGTGGACTGTTTTGGACTATTTTGGTTTTTTTTTGTAGCGCTCCTTCGTTGTTTCTAACTCAAAGCTTTGAAACATACTAGTTTGGGCGGGGATCGGGGGGAGGGGGAAGGGGCGTCGTTCCATCAAATCAGCTGGATTTAAGAATGAATTTGAGTCTGGAGAAAGTAAGCAGAAGACACGATAATGACCATGTTGTGCCAGGAAGAAGTATGGTGATAGACAGAATATAGTACTAGTAGAATGATAAGGCAGAAAGAGACCCTACACCCTACCAGAAGCGCCCATCAACTACCCGCTGGATCTAACAAAAAGTAACAACGGCTATGTCGAGCACCGTAAGATCACTTTATCATTAGAGATTATATTCAAAATAAAGATTAAAAACTAAATGAAAAGCTTCAGGAAATACAGGGGAATCTGCCAAAAAGATACATTTCATAAGATAATGTTGCCAAAGGCAAAATAATTGTTGGTTAGTTTTTGTTTGCTTGAGGAAGTCTATGCTGATAGAAAGCTTGATGTTTTTACCTTTCTAATTCTTTTTTCTTCCTCCTGTACCTTTCTTCAATGTTTCTAACGCAGAGCCTTGCAACTTGTAACTTTTTTCTTTTCTTTTTTTTTGTTTTTGTTTTGTTTTGTTTTGCCATAATTTATCTTTACTATAAAGAAAATTTAGCAAAGTAGCAGTCAAGCAAACAGATAACCAGAGACAAAGAAGAAGTATGTGAACAACGAATAGCTCTACTTCTAATGAGATTTGAATATAAATGTGTCTTCCACAAATATCAACAGGGAGACATAGCATGCAGGACACGTGCGCACCGCCAGCATGTGAGTGGCTCGAGCTAACCGCCCAGACCCAGACGCCTCTGGGCCATAAACTATAACGGACAAGTAGCCAGTCGGACAATTTTTCCGACGCCGCCGGCGTGGGTGTGTATCTACCTGCCTACTGGGGTTTTATCTCGCTAACAGATGAGAGCGGTCACTGTGCCATGTCCCAGCCGGGGGGATAGCCACTTTCGAACAGTTATCTCCACCTGCCTACCACCACCACTACCACCACAACAACCAACAACTACCATTTGATTTATTGCCTTCCTGGTACTGGCTTCACACACCAGATAAATGGTGCTGTCCATGAAGCAAGCACAGTCAGCCGCAAACTGAAGAAAATACTATGTTTAGATATTTGTGCAGCCATCAACTGTTGGCTAAAATTTTGTAAAAAAATATGTTAATCCAACGATATTGATATTGGCTTGCTTTGCGCCAGTCAGATGGGTTACTGGCCACTTTCATGTCTGGCTCGTAGACAAATATCTCAGATGATTTTGTCAGTGTGTTTTACTTTTCCTTGATTCTAAAAGATTACGGAGTTCTGGAGTACTCCATTTCCCTCAGGAGATACACAACAAAGAACATCAAATAATAATTAGAGGATCTGGACGAAAGAAAAGTGCTATATCTTCTCAGCACAGGTGTTAACGAAGACTGAGAGATATCATTGCATAGCCTGGCTACAGATGAAGCTCTTTGTTTGATTGTTATTGTACGAAGTGATTTATTGCACACACTTCTCACTATCTAACTATACACTTAAAACACTTACAGCCGTGTTATTGAAAACGATTCTAAGGGAGGCTAAGCAAACAATCATAAACAACCATAATACATACTTAATGACAGACAAAAAGACAGACAGACAGGAAGACAGACAGACAGGAAGACAGGCAGACAGATAGATAGATAGATAGATAGATAGATAGATAGATAGATAGATAGATAGATAGATAGATAGATAGATAGATAGATAGATAGATAGATAGATAGAGACAGGTAGATAGGTAGATAGATAGATAGATAGATAGATAGATAGATAGATAGATAGATAGATAGATAGATAGATAGATAGATAGATAGCTAGATTGTCCCAGTCACTATGGCACCCTGAAGTGAAAACTCAGACTACTACCATTACTGTAAAATTTCCTCCCACGCTATCAGCTACGATTTCTGAATAGCCTAAGAGAAGAATCAATGCAGGTGTTGGGTCGAGCTGCCTCCATCAGGCTGCACCATCTGGATTCTGTTATCCTGTGTTTGTCACTTGCTCCCTCCTCGCCCTGAGTACCTGCAAAGTCCAACCGGGCTCACGTTTACGAGTAAGAAATAGCGCAGATGCCGGCTCGACTACACTTGGGTGTAAACATCAAGATGAGTGGTCAGTGAATGGAGAATGAAAGATTCTCTGTGGCTCTCAGTATACAGGGTGGTCCGTCCAGTGGTCCTGATGGAAAATGCTGAAAAACATCAATCCATCCCGGGCCAGCGGGCGGAGACGGCAGGAAACCGGGACTGGGTGTAAAACATAATAGTTCAGCATTATACAGCACAGCGTACATGCTCGTTATTGCTGTTATTACTCACTTTTAGTGCATATCCACGACATCCTATTAATAAGGGCCGTCTTAACGTCATTATGGGCCCCCGGGCAAAGCAATAGGATTTTCTTCCCCTTTCAAAAACCAAAATAAATTTGCATGCATTGGATCCCTAAACCTCAGGGCCCCCGGGGAGCTGTCCAATGTGCCCATGCGTTAAGGCGGCTCTGCCTATTGAAGAGAGCCATTGCTCTGTTTTACTGACGTCAAACAAAAATTAAGATACAGAATGTCATGTATTGAATAGAGTAAACACAAAAAGCTCCGCGAAGTAAAGCTATTGTGTTATATTGTTTATCCTCTTTAATTTACAATTTACAGCGTTTCGCGGGTGATGTAAATATTTAGTCTCGAAACCTAAAAGGACACCAAGCAATTCTTTTAAACTGTCATTTTTCTTTCTTCTTTCATCCCTTTATGATAATGTTTGATGCCTGAGATCGTGTGATGACTACGTGCAGAACTCACATTATACTAGATTCCAATGATGTGATAAATATTCTCTGGTGGCTAAGCAGTTCATTTTATCATTTTTCCGTATAGCCTTTTTTTTTTTCTAGCTCTTTGATGGTGACCTCAAATTTTTGTTGTTACAAGACCTTCCCAACAGGTATGTTTGTTTGATTTTCTGGTGAGAAATGTTATGAAAAATGTAGGAACGAAATTCGGGGTAAAGAGTTTGACCTACATAAACATGTTAATTAAAAGACGGTTATACACCTGCACATATACTGTTTTCATATTGAAGAAAGGGATGTTCGATCATAAGTTACATTTTTATGCCTTTCGCACTCATTCTCCCTACTTTTAACACTCATACCTATTCCTGTATATGGCTGGGCAGAGATGCAATACACAAAAACTGAGAAAACGCTTATGAAATGCAGATGGAAGAAAAAGAGAAACAACAGAGACAATCTGGCATGAAACTTTAATTATTGCTGCCAGTCTCTGGTGCCAGGTTTTCATGAGAATGTGGCCAGATTGTACCGATATATTGTTTTGCGATGTCTATCTAAGAAATAAGACAGGTGACATGGTACACGTCTTCCATAACCTACAGATTCTTCGTTTCTCCGCGGAGATCAGAAGAAGATTTCGGCTATGGGGAAGAAGAATCTGCGTGTTACCATGGCATATCATGATTATTTTGGAGTGCTTATTTGTTAATGTGCACTTTTGTTTCGTGGAGGCGGGGCAGTCCCTGTGTCAGATTCCCCAGAGTAGTACGTGGCGCTACATCAACAATACAGTATGAGAAACAATAATTGTATTGTGTCTGTAATAAACAGGTTCTCAGGTTTGGCAGCTCAAGGACAGCGGAATGTTTGATTCAATACGAGGCAAGGTTCATTACAAGCCCTGTCATCGCTCATAATGTTCACTTAAAAATACTCTCGGGTAACAATATTACGGGTGCACCCAAACTTTCCAAAGCATTTTAAAAACCAGCGTGGCAGCAATCAACCCGACAAAGAGCCTTTGTCCTACCTACTATTTGCAGAACGACACAGTGCTTAATGTCTGCTCTGTGGATTGTTACGTTGCGGTCTAATTATTTATTTCGGTGTGGTCTTACAGAGACGCCCATATAAAATGTCAGCTGAAGTTTTTTTCCTGCACAATACGTTGAGCATGACAAGCGACAGCCGTGGGGATTTGAGTTAAACCTGACAGGAAACCAGTTTACCGGGAACCATGACGTCATTCATAATCTTTCCCGGAAGACACGTGACATGATTTATTTACCTTCTGACACTTGAGAGAGTGAACGCTTCTTAATTGTGCATGAAATCACGAAACCACTTTTTTGTGCACTGCCATGCACGTGTTGTTTGCACATAATGTCAGCAGTGGAACAATCAAAACAACAAAAAAAAAAAAAGGTAAATTTCCAAGTCAACTGACTATACGGGTAAGACGTAGGTTGCAAAGAAAAACATAAAGGGAGACGAAGTTCGCGATGAAAAGAATTTTTTTTTAAAATGACAAAATCTGCAACGAAAAGGTAGAGTAATTGCCTAGATAACATCTGAGGAAATACAGGGTCGGAAAAAGTTTCTGTAGTACTCGGCGTAGGTTACAGAAAGACACCAGGTGCTACTTAGTTTATCCCTGAAGACTATGACCTAAATGGTGTGTTAAGTTCTAACAACCTGGCGTACTTGAAGCATTTTCTTTGAAATAAAACACGAAAGTGAGGAGGGGGAAAAGTAGAAATTTCCACCCGACAATTTCAGTGGCACCGGCATGTCTACGGCAAGGAGCGGAAATCTCTTAAAACTGTAGGTGGTTTTCCTGCCTTACATTTCCACCCAGTCTTTGTCTCTTACAAAATGTGTTTTTCCACTTTGAGGGTGACTTCCCAATCCAGCCAATTAGCGCGTAGTTCCCCGTCAACAGCTGCAGCCAATCAGCGGACAGCTGACTGTTTGATGTCCGCCATGACAGTTGCCTGGTCACAGACGTCAGAGGGCGGTGGCACCGGAAGTGATGTTTACTCCCTACCGTGCGGCAAACATCACTGTCGAAAGAAAGAAAAATGGCAGATGACAACCGACATTGCCCTGCTTCATTTAAATGTTAACAACATTTTGTTTTCAATCCCATATGGATGTATTTCGGGAAAAAAAAGTGTATTATGCACATTTCTAAACCAGCACGCGTTGGTCGTGCACAAAATGTAGGCCGGGAACCGTAAATGATTTCCTTCCCACCTTTTGTGAAAGAACTCGTCTTATTTCTCTCCCTCAGATTTACAACTAGCACAAGGACAAGAGGCTCATTTGAATAAATACGTTGAGGCGTTTATCGGGGGTTGGGGGGGGGGGGTTCCATTTCAATATTGGAATTTTAAGAGAAAATGGGATCGAGATTGCAGAAGATATGTACAAATAGCACGAAGACAAGAGACTCATTTGACTGTGAATAAGTACGAAAGACGTTTATCTGAAGGTTGTCCATGTTAATTCTGGAGACAACGGGATGGAGAAGATTGCGGAAGATGTGTACACGCCAGTTAGCCAAGACTCGGAATTTGACATTTATCGAGCATTCGTGACCTTTCTATCTTGAAGCTGTTACCAACGATAAGAAATTGGCCCATCCACCCGATGCCATGTGGCTTTAAAGATAATCCATGACGAAAAAAGACGTCGACAGCGGTGGCCCATGTTGCTAACACATAGGGGCGAGGAGATGAAACAAAGGGAAAGCCCTGGCGCTCATTCACCTACACTGTACAAATAAACCAAAGCTTGGGACTTGGCGGGGGACAATGATGAGACGCATGGTGGGTGGGAGCTCTCGGTTTAAATCCAAAAGAAACAACAGTGATGAAACCATTTTGTACTACTCATTCCCTGTCAGAAAAAAAAAAAAGAAAGAAAAAAAAATCAGTGCAAGAGACAGGGCAAAAAGACAGAGTTCCAAATTAGATTCAAGGGGAATAATTCCCCCAAAACGAGGGAAAGAAAGGAGAAGTGAAGTGAAACGGAGGCAAACTCTGGAAAAAAAAGAAGAAAAAAGAAGCAAAAAAGGAAAAAAGCAAAGCAAAAAAACGCTAAAAGAACAGAGACGCATCCTTTGCAGATCAAACTCACAGCTGACATTTAGTGTTAAACTGTACCACTGAAGTGAACCATTCTCCACACAGATATCTCAGTTCGGAACTGAGCTCACCTGGTACACTGGCAGTGAGCATGAGGGAAATAATGGGGTCACGGTGCCCGCAGAAGGCAGAAGCTCATGGTACACGTTACACCAGAGTAGATCCTTTCGTTCAGGCCGCTTCAAGACACGCGGTTGTGGAGCCACTCTAGATTACTGTGATAAAAAGTTTATTTGTATGGACAGAAGGAGAAATAACCTCTTTTTTCTTTGCCCCTGTCTTCCAACAACAATTTTACTCTCAGGTGACAACATCTTCAGCAATGTCAATCGCAATAACAAGGACAAAAACAATAATAATAACCCCAAAAAGCAGCAGTATTGACAACGAAAGTAAGACCACCAGCAACGAGAACAACAACGACAATGGCCCATCAAAAAACATCAGGATTACCACCACCACGACCACCACCACCACCAATTACAGCACTGATAACAACAGCAACACAACAAGAGCCATCAACGCATTCAGGATAGAAACAAAGAAAAAATGAAAACACTCGGTGTTGTGCAAGACATCTGCACGTGCACCAAGCCTCCTACTCTGTGAAACAGAAACTGAAAAACGTGGCTCATTTTGCTCCCAACTGAGAATATCATAAAAGATTCTATTATCATAATCTACGAAGTGTGTAAGGAAAGATTTTCAAGATTCCCACTGAAAGAAGACAGAAGCATATTGAAAGCCTTGTCTCTTACCATATTTTTAGAATTAATAGGATCTTTTACTTCATTTTAATTATTTTGGGATCATTTAACAAAATGATTTCCAGATTTTAGCCCGTTTGAAACTGACTCTGCCAAAAACAAAAAATAACATGCACAATGTTGGGGGATTTTTGCTTGTACGGTTGCTGGATTAAATATAAATATTGACGTCATTCGTGAGTGTGCTGTCACTTTCCTGCCTGAGTTCGTGGCGTCAGTTCGAATTTTGCTGCGGGCTGATGCGTGTAAAACAATCCACAGAGAAAGTCCAAGCTGGGAAAGTCAGTTATAACTTATGAGGGATATGAGATTGGAGGTGTCTTTGGGTGGTGGTGGTAGTAGTGGGAGTGAGGTTGTGGTCGAAATGGTGAAGATGGCAGCAATGATGGCGGGATTTTGTGGTGATAATTGTGGGACTACTTGTAGTAATGATGGTGATTTAAGAGAGATGTGATGATGATAATAGTGAATAGGATCGGTTAGTGATGGTGGTAGCAGTCATGATGGTGGCGATGGTAGTGGTTGGAGTTATTGTGAAGATGGTATGTTTGGTGAGAGTGATGGCGACAGCGGTGGTGCTGATGAAGATGATCGAGGTGATTATGATGGCGATGCTTATAGTATATTGATACTGGTGATGGTAAACGTATTGGGTATGTGATCGCAAGTGAGTTGGGCAGGCGATTGAAATGGAAATTTTAAACAGACACTATCTTGGCTTGGCGGATGAAGAGCATGGAGGGTGTGTGTATGTGTAAAGTATAGTTATGGTAGTGTGGCTGCAGTCGTGCTTGGCAGTGGATGGTAGTGGCGGTGATGACATTCTTAATGCTACTGGTGGTAGTAGTGAGAATGGTCTAACCACAACAAGGTTGGCGGTGATGATAGAGCTGATAATGGCAGACCTTGCTTATATTAATCTGGTAATATGTCATTCTGATAAAAGGATGGATAAATAGAAAAGACAGACAGACGGACAGACCGACAGCAGGCCAAGTAGGCAGGTAGACAGCAAGATAGATAGATAGATAGATAGATAGATAGATAGATAGATAGATAGATAGATAGATAGATAGATAGATAGATAGATAGATAGATAGATAGATAGATAGATAGATAGATTAGATAGATAGATAGATAGATAGATGACTTTATGAATGACAGAATAGTAAAAAAAGAAGCTCTAGCAGTGCATTATGGTAAGGGACAGGAGCAGAAGAGTAAAAATGTGAAACAGTAAAACTTGGGCAGGAGAAGCGAAAACCCGCGAGTGAGCACCTCGAGCCACCACACACAATCTAGAGCTGGATCTTACATTACTGTGAGCCAAACAAAGACGGATCCAGGCAAAAGACAGTTGGCAATATTTTGTGACGAGGAAAAAAAAATCTGCCGCAAGAACTGGAGAACAGCTAGGGAAGGGTAAATGGTTAAGTTTATGAAGGTTTTACGAAAAGTGTGTGGGATGCTGGTTTTGTTATTATGAATAAAGAAGAGGCCCAGTGTGTTGAAAAGTGGCCGAGGAGGAGTAGTGGTGAAAAGGCGAGTTGTGCATGATGTCGGGGAAGCTTATATGATCAAGGACGAAGTCAAATTTGATTTTATGATATCACTGCCAAAGATCAGGCGGATAATTTGCATGTCACTAGGTCATAGTCATTTTGTCAAACTGAAAAAAAAAAAAAAAAAAAAATGAAAAACAAAATAACAACAAACAACAACTACTACAACAACAACAACAAAAAAACCCGTCCAGTTGGCATATATTCAGACGTTTCTGTGTGGGTGGCACTCTACGATTTAAAAAAAAATATACATAAATAGATCTAATGCTTGTTTTGCTATTCTCCTCGAACTAGCGTTGCCATTTATCTTGCCAGCTAGTGCATTGCTATCCTAGACAGGACAACAGAAATATTTTGTAAATACTAACGTATTTTCCAACTGCATGCTTCGTTAGACATTAGCGCACTTATCTCTAAAACTCATACAGCAAAATTATTTTCTTGGGGTCTGAGATGTCGGCGTGCATGAAAAACTAAAAAGAAAACGTTGCGTTTTAGTTTTCGCTGCTAACATTTTTTGGATGTGAACTGTTCCAATCTTCCGCGTGCATATTTCTATACTTCAATTTGTTTACGCGCAACTTCACATTTCATTTTGCCATTTGTTTGCAAAATTTGTAACAACTTCTCTTTAATTATGCAGAACCCATTGAATTCCGTAACACAACAAGTATGTAACAGACAAAAATGTTTTGGTAAACTAATGTAATAGGTAAAGTGGTGAGTGGAAAATCTCGTTTCCTGTCCCGCAGCAGTAGCTGGCTCACCGTAAACGGTAGGTAACGCTTCTGTAACGTTTCCGTAACGCAGACCCTATGTTGTGGTGACGCCCCGGATGTTCAGCACTCGACTGAAGTAACCTACTTGACGATGCAGTCAAGCTGCAGCGCATTATGAGCTCAGGCAGTGTAAATATTTACAGCTTGGAAATTGATTTATTTACACAAACAAAGCCCTCGAATAAACGTTCGAAGTGTAGATGGCAATTGTTTCCAATGCCAGGTTGTCATTTAAGGCCATTTAGCCCTCGTCTTTCGCTCAAGAAGAGGCAGATCCGACCGGCATCTTGACGACGTTAGAGAGATATTCGTCCCGCATGCAAGAACATTAAGTGGCAGTTGGCACCATTTCACATGACCTGGTACTGACGTCAGATGCTCTTTGTATTGTGTTTTTGAACAAGCTATAATTAAAGCTCTGAAAACCCTTTTGTTACCTGGGAGCTAAAATGCCATTCTGAACATTAAAAGGTTAAACTTGGCCTACTATTCAGAGTATCCGCTCTGACCTTGTTGCAGTATGTGGTGGGCGCAGTGTCTCTTAACACATGTTTCAACGAAAGGTTAAGGATCTTCCTACACACAATGCCTTTCTGGATTGGTTGATACCGTCATCTGGTTTGTTAACCGTAACATCAACAATGCCAAATTAGTGCACACAGTTGAAACTGGGATTCTGTTGTTTACAAATATCGAATCCGTTTTGTTTTTTGATTGGCTGAAGTGCAATTCTATGAGCAGATGTGGCAGTGGTGTTGTTAAACAAATCAGATCCAATTATTGTCCATAAATACATGTTGTATTGCCGATCTTTAAAATGTAATTATTTATACATTTCGTATTATGTAACTGCAAATTGCCAATGCTAAGACCAGTACTAAGTAAACTACTCATTGAAATAACCCGACTGAAACTGAGCAAATATGACGCCAAAATATGCTTCAATCTGGTAAGGACAGTAAGTTAATTATGCATAACGTTCTGCGCGAAAGAATGGAAAGTTATAAATAATACGGAAATGTTTAGTCATTTTGAATGTCGATTTTCTTTATTGTCCAAATAGTACAATAAAAAGCTGTCAAACATATTACGTTATATACCATGTAAGTATCATGTCGAATCATATTCCGATTGTTTCTAACAAAATCCAATGGGAGCGTCAGCGAAATTTCAGTGTGCATTCAAACCCTTTTAAAAAAAAATAATACTTCACTTAAACGTTTTTTTAAACAATAGATTCAATATTTTACAAATCGGAAAGATCTGAAGTAAATTAGGATTGCCTATTTAGAAAAAAAATATAAAAAATAAAATAAATCTAGAATGGAGGGAGTCACAAAGAAAAAAAAATGCACTGAGACAGCTGTATGTTGCCATTTCTTACCCTATAATATCAATAATAATGCCTTTTCTGTTTGAGAATTTGAGAAGCAAGATGACTGTGTACTGATACAAAACACACTGTTGGCATCCTCAGTGATATTGGTTTGTGCAAATGACTTCTTTCCTTCGTGAACTAAGCAGGGACTTTGGCCTTACTTTGAGGAACTTTCAGTAAACTTTCAAAGCGTGCATTACATACTTTAGTATGCCAGATGCCTCATTGACAGGCAACATGCAAACTTGGGGATTTCAGCTAGTGAATATGTCAGAGTGTGCCCAAACCTGCCCGGTGTTTACAAACAAACGAGCAGCATCCCTTGTCCTGTTTACAATGTGCTGTTGTTGAAAGGTAAATTATTTGGAATCTTTATACAGCTGAGAACATCGTCACAACGGGCGTGGGCGTTGGCGGTTGTGAAAATCTTAACATGTGAAGGTTTGAATGACATTACATGTCGGAAATCGTAGGCAGAGATGGCAATTCTGATGCACTTGGAGAATTTCACGGACTGGGCACACATGTCCCTCGAGCCCTGAAGGTAAACTTTGAGAGTTGGGGGCCGGATAAACTACTTTGGAGCCTTGAAGATCTGTACACGAGGGAGGAAAGACAAGGAAAAAGGAAAGTTCAAAGAGATAGACGGGAAGAATTTAAGAAAGAACAAAGGATGTCCAGGAATGATACAGATGTACAGATCAACAGGGGCCATCAGCAAGGAATTCATAAGTGCCGATCAACATCATACACAGGAGAGAGAGAGCGAGACTTAGAGATAGGGAAAGAGGGAGAAAGAGAGAGAGAGAGAGAGAGAGAGACAGGAAGAGAGGGACAGCAAGAAGAGAGAGGGAGATAGGAGGATCCCTGTGGTTTTAATTAAAATTTCGTTTTCACTGTGGCCTTGTCAACCCTTGAAACAAAGGAGAAAGGCTCGAAATTCATGAAAAATTAAATGGTACAAATTGAATTTTTGTGAAATTCACTCATATTAATATTTCTTCTACATATGTAATACAGAGAGCTTAACAACAGCCGTTATCAAACCATTTCCAGTCTCTTGAAGGTAAAACGCAATGACCCATTATTTCGTTGTTTGAGAGTCATTAAAGGAAAACAGAATTTCAACCAAATTTCCTAAAAAAGA
This sequence comes from Onchidella celtica, assembly GCA_963931925.1. Lineage (NCBI taxonomy): Eukaryota > Metazoa > Mollusca > Gastropoda > Systellommatophora > Onchidiidae > Onchidella > Onchidella celtica. The sequence goes on along the minus strand of OZ007574.1, from coordinate 21,624,112 downwards.
AAAAAAAAAGAAAAGAAGACAGTTTGGCATGAAAAAAGCCAACATGGCCTACATAGCTGAACATGTTCTCGCTGAAGCTGGCCTGTTTATTCTAACATTTCAAAGCATGTACGTAGTTACAAGATGGGTCATGACAGAGTCTGGCCATCAGCGCAATAGTTAACGAAGAGAAACCGCACGATTCCAGGTGGAGGGCGTGAGGAGAAAGAAAATATGCCCGGATTTGGACCAAAATGATGCTAAACTGAATTTCATTTTTTCTTCTTTGACAGTTATGCAAAACCAAAGACAGTTTCAGTTAATGGTTGTATTGGAAACATAACTTCCGTGGTCACAGGACGGGAGGGATACATCGAGAGTTCACTATTTGTTGCTTAATGAGATACTCATGGGCCTATCACTCATTCCAATGGGTATTGTTTTACTCGAACCTAAAAACAACAACAACAAAAAACAACTCTTGTTTAATCTTAGAAGTATGAAATCGTAGACAAAAGATGTCTTTACAGCATACCAGAGCCGTCTTAACGCATGGGCCCATTGGGCAGTTGCCGTTGCTTTGCCCGGGGCCCCATAATGATGTTATGATAGCTCTGCGCCACACCGCAATAATCAGAGCCCATTTTGTAATCAAACTCATGGGTCACCAATATACATGCATTCAGACAAATCTTTGTTGTCAAATACAACTCAATAGCGCCTTGAGAAGCTTTGTCAAGTTGTACTGCTGAAAGTAGGTTTAAGCTGAAACGCGCGGAATCTTTGTTTTTGTCTCTACGGAATATCCAGACCAGTACTATGCCAAAGACAAAAGCGCAACTGATCCTCAGAGGAAATAACACTTTCTTTCTCAATGTGCACCTATTCACTGATGTCTATTTTATTTCAGAAGATGTTTATAGTGACATTTATACCGCTCTGTTAGACACGACAGAACCAACACCCGGAACCTATTGTAAATCGATAGAGGGGAGTCCTTTGGCGTTGCACTGGGGGATTTTGCTTTCACTAATTTGTGTGATCATTCTGGAAATGTGACAAACTACATGACATGTAGTGAACATGAAAGCCGTGTTTTTCTTTTCTTTTCGTTCTTTATTTGCTCTGCATGCCGAACACACGGATGTAACGAACAATACAGAACACAAACTGTAATGTTAACTTTGCGACACCGGCTTGCACGTCATACCTCTATCTGTTGCTGCTGAAGTGTTTCCAGCCATTTAGACACAAATGAAAACCACCAACTATTGTGTCTCTTATCAATTTATCTATGACACTCTATTGCCACTTTGTCTGTTTTGCAAACAATGAAATACGCACTTGACTTTAAACGACTTGTACTCGAAACACTTAAAATCTGGGAATTACAGAAAAGACTTCTGCGAATCAAATCAACGTCATGCGGAACAGTGGCTGATGAGGTCAGGAAGATCAACACGGTGGAAAGACAATTGCTAAATCCTGGTCGAATGTATTTCGTTCATCATCTGACCTACATCACCTACTTCAAGTACTCCATTATTCTACATCACCCTGACTGACAATTATGTCTGCAGTAAACCTCCTTCTTTTCCACACTGACGTTGTACAGATAGAAAATCTCAGGGAAAATAAAATATATTTTCTTAATTTTTTTCCCCATCATTCTCAATTTCTCAACGTCTCAAGCCAGATCGTTTCACTTTCAAAAAAGAGAAATTTACAATCATTGTACGGTTGAAGAAATATACAGGCGTTGGAAATCGCTGGAAACATAAAATGCATTCTGCCTACTTTTCAATCGTTGTTAGTGTCTCAGTGACACAAGCCAGACCCTTCCACGTTAAAGAAAGAAATTTATACAATCCCCAGGCTTGAGCCAATATACAGACTAAAAATCGTGGGAGAAATAATTTTTTTCCCTAACTTTTCCATCGTTATTAATGCCCCATTATAACAAGCCGCACCCTTCCAGGTTCAAGAAAGAAATTTCTAAGATCAGTACATTGCAAAACAGACATAATTATCTTCTTTTTCTTGTTCTTTAATACATAAAACTGCACCACACGTGCGAAAAGGCTTTAGAAGAGACTGCGTTAACACAATTCCATTTAGTCTAATTCCCATAAAGAGCTCAAAGTGGCATTTTTATCGCTACTCTCATGTAGCTCCTTGTAAAACAAAAAAGTGATAACAGAAACAAGAGAGATTTCTCATCTCTTAGAGCTTCAGTGGATGCTTACATCTGATAAATTTTATATCTCATGACACTTTAAAGCTCGAATGTTCATGCGCGCACACCAGGCGTCTAATTACTTTCTCAAGCAACCAGAAAAAAGAGATTTATACAGAACATTGGCCGCTCAGTACGAATCTCAGATAGGTTCTTTGTTTCACTACACTATAACAGAATCATCTGTATTTGTGATTACAGACAGAAGTTTTCAGTAGGGTAATCTGTTTTTCATTTTCTGGAAAGAAAGAAACTATTCTGACTTCCAGCACGGTGGCTATTGTTTCCTAGCTTCGAAGACAAATAACGACAGAAACAAGCAAACAAGCAGATAGTCAGACAAACAAAGACTCCCCCCTCAACAACAACAACAACAAAAAAAATCCTTTCCCTCGACCAGTATAGCAGATGTCTCTATATTTTGATATATTATGCACATATCGTCCCCCCCCCCCCCCCCCCCCCTATGCTGTGTCAGACACTGAAATTTCACCTCTCACGAGGAATTCCAGTGTTGAAAGTCAGGTCGACATCTCAGAACGAAAATTCAGTTAACGGATCTTAGTTAAATTAAGATTTATTTCCTATTTTTCAAGTTTCACATTTGTTTTACTTGAATTAACAAGTTTTTGAAACGCTAATTTTTTTCTTTGGTTTTTTTTTTTTGTGATCAGGGAAAATGATCTTTTTAGCCCTCACTGGCGAGACAAGAGCGAAGGAAACTGTTTTACAGTTCACATTCCCGTTTCTTGAAGACCTGATGTGAATCTGCAAAGGTTGAAAAAAAAATGACCCCCCGCCCCCCCCCCCCCCCCCCCCCCCCAAAAGTTTGTAATTTCAATTCCAGACAATTTTCACATCACAGCATTGTCTGGGACTCAATTCATCCTGGGTCTCGATTGAACAGACACAAATCTGTAGAAAGGATACATAATATACTACACTTTTTTTTCTGGTATATGTTATAGTAATGTTTAAGATTAAAAACAGATATAGGAAAACCTTTGTTTGACACAAGTAAATCCTTTATTCTGCAACATCTGTTTCCAAACACTATCTAAATACTAACTCCTAGCACTGCACTCAATTTCATGAATTCGCAATAAGGATTCACTGAACTTGATCATAATCTTTAGACAGTGCGTCAACAACTGACGTACACAATTATACAAAAATGTTCGTGTGCTCCACCTTGCCACCTCTCGTACCCACCAAGTTCTTTCTTTCATTCTTCTTTCTCTTTCCTTCCTTCCTGCTTTCCTTTTTCTTCCTGTCTTCCTTTCTTTCTTTTCATTTTCTTGCCCCCACCCTCTCCCTCCCAATTTTGAAAATATTCCAAGACTTTGTTTATTTGTTTATTCCGCTGTCTCAGGCTAAGTTACCACAAACACCGTCAACAGCTCAGTGCCAATAACAACAACAGCAACAACAATAACAATAACAGCAATCAAAACAATGTCACTGTCATCCGCAAACAGATTCCCACGGAGAATCCAGTTCGAAAGTAGTTCGGAACTTTCAAAGCGTGTTCAAACTTCTCTTTAGTCTTCACTCCACAAACGGCCTGTCTTCCCTTGAACCTCGCTAAGAGAGGTATCATACTAAGGCCGGTCAGACAGCCAGATGCTGGTTAACAAGACGTGCACACCATAATTTCCTGTATTTTCCAAGAAAATCCAGGAAGACCCTATCATACTAAGCCTGATCAGACACAGTCAGTTTTTTTTGCCATTATTTCTTTAGTACATGTACATTTGCCGGCAGCATCTGCCTTTGTCTGACCGGGCTTAGTATGATACCTCCCTGATTCTCCCTCGTTCTCTCTGACCACTCGGTGCCTCTCTGCCATCCACTGTGCTGCCCCTCTCTCTCTCTCTCTCTCTTTCAAGCACACATACCCACACCCACCCACCCACACACACACTCGCTCAAATACCCTCACAAACAGATAAACATAATGAAAACGCTCTTATACTCTGCACTTCACGTTTTTGATTTTTTTTTTTGTACTTTCATCTCTTTCCCCTCGAGGAAAAACAAAACAACAACAACAAAAACTAAAAACCCCGGAGTACTCCCGTTTCATACGTTCTTCCCATCAACGTAAGAAAACGCATCGTCCCGACAAAAACCCTCAAAGTTAGGCTTTTTTTTTTTGTTGCTCTTCCTTATTTCAGCCTGGTTGTGAGGATACGCGCGCGGAAACAAAGAAAGGTTGCCTGTACTGCAATGTATGCCATGTCAGAGAGCGCGCAAAGCTAATGTAAAACATGGAAAGTTTGAATTTATTTATTATCTGATATGAATTTTGTCTCGTTTTTTTTCCCATGCCTGCCACAGGTGTAATTTATTTATCTATTTCAAAGATGGCAGTTATGGCGGTGAGGGAGGGGAGAAGGGGTATAAAGAGGGTTTTGGATTTACTCACTTTCTTCGGTTCCACCCGTTTTCCCACCCTTCAATCTCCCCCCTTTCCGAGCTTTGCCCTACCCACCACTTTATAAAAAATCGTAATATTTGCCCATGTCTTCTTCAGTTCGCGTGAACTGGTAGTAAAAAAGAAATTCTGTGTAAAAAAACAAACAAACTCTGGAAATACCCAGTGTTACATCAGAACATTACTTCGAGCACTTTTGTCAATGCAAATGCAATTTCATCCTTTCCAGCCTTGTTCTCCTCATCTACTGCAGTAAACAATGACAAACAGCAAAAAATAGTAATTTGCCCTGACATTATTATGTGAGTATTGCAAATTTTATAACATGTACATTATATATATATCCAAATGGCACGATTCAATTGTGTATTTCATTTTGTCTGTGAACATCACAATTGGGGCAAGGTGTACATTTTCCCAGGTTATATCTTTGATCCAAACAGGGAAAATACAAACACTTGTACGCAGGAATGTCATTTGTATATGTCAAGATAAACTGACATTATAGTGAAGGTTGCATGCCTGCATGCACTTTAGCCTTTTTGATCTTTTCGGCGAAACCATGGTATCTTTGAAAATGGTCTTTGTCAGCTCAGTTTCCGTCCTCCGAATTAAATCTATGCTGCAAGTTTGATGGTTAGCTCCTTTAGGGGAAACTGTCGGGTGTAGATGAGTTTACATGCAAACTGCATGGTGGTAAGGACAGGTGGTAGATTGTTGTGGTAAGCAATAAGGCGGGGGTGCTGAACTTGACTAGACCGTATACCACATCGAACCTGGTCAGACACAGTCAGTTGCTGGCAGACAAGGAGTACACACCACAATTTCCTATTATTGTTTTCTTAGTAAATCCCGGAAGACCTTATCATACTAGGAGCGGTCAGACACAGTCAGCTTCTGCCATTATTTCTTTCGTGTACATTTTGCTGGCAGCATCTGACTGTGTCTGACCGGACTTAGTATGATATCCCCTTGATCCAGACTGATACAGATAGCCAATCGGTGAGCTCAGGTGGAAAACAAGCACGAGGGAGAAGCCTACAGAAACACTCCGAGTCCTCCAGGACCAGCTAAGACTCTGAGAAAGAACATTTCCATATAGATGACTTCAGTTAGCTGATTCGGGATCAAATAGACCAGGGCGGTTTGTTGACACTTTGGTCAGGTCAGTGTGACTCTCAGACATATCACCTTAATTATAACGAAGAAATTTCTCATTTTGAGAGAAGGCAAGCAAAAATTGAAGTGCAAAATCTGAATTTATTTTTCATGCGAATTTATGTCATGTTATCTGTGAAGGTAAACATTCCTGACCAATACACAGACGAATGGACGGACAGATAGACAGACAGACAATGCGACAGAGACAGGTAGACAGACGTCCACACGAACTCCAAAAGCGTTGAACCAACTTATAATATATTATATGTATGCATGTATATTTTAGACTGATAGTGTTATCCATACCCTGAGTAAACACAACATTTTGCTGTTGGCCAGAATCCACTGAGATTGCCGAGATGGAAACATGCTGATACATCACTGTTATTGTTAATGTTATCGGCAGAAGGTTACTTTTTCGAAAATGGTACATAGTTAAAAACCACCGACTCAGTGACTGGAAGATAATATCCCCTTCATGATAAGTATTTGTTGGATACTCACAGTCCAAAACATTTGGACTTCCATCATCTGATTCTAATTAAGATGATGACACCGCCAATGTCTATTACAATTGGTGAGCTCATTCAAATGAAATAAAACCTCTTCTGAAATGAACTGATAGAACCGTGGAAAACAGTGCATGCAGTTTGTGTTCATTATACAACAGCCTTACTCGGTCAGTATTGGTGTTGGAGTTAGAAATAGCAAGTAAATCTTCACCACTCACTTCAAATTATAACATTTTTTTTTTTAAATTTCTACTCTGCGTCAAGTTTAATTTTATTCTCTTTATTTAAGAACAATAAAGTTCCAATTCTGCAGACCAGAACCTCATTCTTGACTGCACATGCCCTTGTATTTATTTGCGGAGAAGATAAGCCTAAAGTAAAGGAGGCAAGGACCAAAATCTTGATAATGTGGTTTCGCGCTGAAGACAGCAGAAGGCATCGTACGTGAAGGTTATTGAGGATAGACAAGATCATGTGGTTTACACTCAGTCCGGCAGGAAACGTCCCAGTCATAAATATGGAAAGATGGAGTGATGGGTAGGGAGGGAAGGGAGGGGAAGGAGTGGGGTCGGCAGACCACGTGATCTATCGCTGACGTTAACACTGTTAAAATGCCCACCAAGTTTTGCTAGATTTAGAGACACGGTGGCGGAGACGCAGGATCGAATCAACAACAGATTGTCGAAGACGTCTCTTGCAGCCAGCGCTGCCTGGAACACTAACACGTTTAACAGAAACCATAGATGGTAAAAAACGAGTAGATCTATTGGCTGACACTAAGGCCCGGGCCTTCACTGAATTTTTTTTTTTTTTCGTCTTTTCCTGAAGACAGTGGCAAACATTGGCTGGCTGGAATTGCTTTACCGTGGAGGCCTCCATACCGATGGCATCGTTCCCCGGCCAACCCCAACTTCCCAGCTGATCTTCAGGGGAGGGGGAAACAAAGAAAGTTGTCGGCACCACCAGAAGAGCTAGGGCTAGCTCGGGTCTCGCGCATGCACGGCTCACGTCACACCAGGTATCAGATTTCACGTGCTCGCTTCAGGTCACGAGGCCAAGCAAGGCAACACGAGAACAACTTGTGAGGTTCAGGTTACCTTGGCCCTACGCAGATGGGCTTTTCTGACACAACGCTTGGTAACCGTTCAACGTTCATCAGTACTCAGCTACAGGGTCGACACCCGTCATTGTGACACAATCACGTCTTCTATCAATGTGATACATGTAATTGTCCTAAAGAGAGTAAAAAGGCAACTTAATTATCGTAACCTTTGCGTTTCAACTCAAGCATGCGCAGCCACCTACACGCAAGGGCCAGGAACGGTCAAATGAAAACATTTCGGCATTTTTCTCGTATAACGAAAGTTAGTTCAGCAGTAGGTCTGTCACATTCTCACCCTGAGATATGAAGATATTTCTTATAAAAAGCCAAGACTCCATCAAATATTTGGAATGAAACTTCACTGTTTTGTCCAGTTGGCTGTTCAGTTTCTGAGGAGCTGAATGATGGAGACGGAAATTGGCTGGCTTTACACAGCACTGGGTTGTTTAACGAAAAAAAACAACACCTTGTATTAACTGCCTGATATTTCGACAGTCTGGCTGTGTATGACAGCCTGCATTGTCTTGCCATCGCTAAAAAGATGGATCTATATTGAGACAAACGGAGAAAAAGAATATTTATGGCATAAAATAGACACTAAGATGTTCATTCTCTGCCTTCCTTCCTTCACCTTTGTCGAAGCCACCGGGGAAAATTTTGTGACCCTAGTAGCCACCAAATGTAGTGGACGCGATACAGTGGCGTAAATATACAGTAACAGTCAACATGATCGATTACGTTAGACTGTAAAATCGCCCGGCCAAACTAACGGAGATAATACAGAGTGAAAAGGTCGGTCGCGCGATGCCATTAGTTTGTTTTTGCAAGTTCTCTACTCGCATCCGGATTCTTTTATTTACATGGTGGGTTTTGGGTGGGGTTATCTAGTAACTGGGAGGCGGGGAGAATCCCAAGATTGGGTATCTGGGGGCAATGTTGATCTTTCACCTAGAATTACCCAGCGGTATCTTAAATGTTTATTTCCTAAAAAAGACTTATAGCTCTGGAACCATTCATCTTTAATGCCACCTTTTTTAGTCGCAGCTCCAGTGATGAAACTATGGATGCTTTGTAAAAGAAGGTGAGGAGTTAACGGAAATGTGTGAAAAAGTACTCCACCATTGTGCAAAGTTGTGGTCTGATTTCTCTAAGGCGGGAAAATCTACGGATCTCACATTTTAGGCACCATTTTTAAACAAAAATAACAAACCCGTTTTTGCATCGACAACAACCGCCATCCGATGGGCTGTCAAAATTAGAAATATGTGAACTTTATTGCAGGGAAGGTGACCATGTCAAGTGACGTTTGTACGTTAGTAAAGATTGTAAAGATTATAAATTATTAACTGCTAGCCCAATTTCTTTTTTTTTTTAATGCATAATGTAGTTGACATAATTCTCTTTTTTTGTCTCATCTACACAAAAACTTTTTAATTATACTTTTATACTTTGATTATAATTTCAGAAGCTGCACAACATCAGCTAAAAAGCACACAATTTCTACAATAGTAGAAACGAAAAAAAAAATTGCTCACAGCCGATGCTATGCGCATGTTATGGTATCCGCCTATAGTAATACCAAAATTTTGCTGTACTCCAGCAAATACTATTATTGTCAGCTGACAGCGCAAGGCATTCTGTGTCACTCACGCCGAGGCTCTGTGAAACTGTACATAATTACTATTTTGCTGATACAGGTGATGGACAGTGTGGTGTTGTAAGTTTGATTATATCGGGAAATTTCAACCAAAAACTCGCGGCTAAAATAAACTAACAGACACGAAAGAAAAGAGATGAACATCAGGCAGAACTACCCAGGAAATAGTAAATAATAAAAGCCAAAACCAAATATGAAGAAGATGATTTTTTCAAAACCTGATCAGAACTGAAACTATAATGAAACCGTATCGTCCTACAGTTCAAATAAAATGAGACAATTTCATGCTACGATTTTACGGACACCTAGAGACGGTTGACTACCTTGTAAGGCATGAGTTGCTAGATGATGAACAGAGGTAGTAAATCCCCTTAGTTAATATCTGAAAATTGAACGGTTAGAGGAGATGGACAAGCGAACGTGCGGCTGCATTAGCAATAGAGTCCTTCTTGTCTGAATGCAAGACCAATATTTGGTCGGCCACTGCTACGTTTTCGGCGAATCGTCCGTCGAAAATGACGAAATGGCTCACAGCGCAAGATTCTGCCATTTTTTATCCAATCTATATTACATACAGTGCGGATCACCCATTCCGCTTCAGTTTTACAGTAGCATTAAGGATGAATTCCTGGCATGACACATTGGGAGGTTTGCAACTCCACATAATGATAAGATTGACAACACCCTAACTGATCTCCTTACGGTAATTTCATTTACACGCTAGACAGATAAAAAGTAGCATAGAAAATGAAAATAATTTTCGGAGTAATGATTTATTTTTTTGTCTTTTCAGTAAAGAATCCACGTTATGTATCTACTTCGTCTGTGCTCATTACATTCTTATATCATATAATTATTTATCTATCTATCTTTATGTTCAGATATAACATGTATCTATTTATCTTTCCATTACTTCACTTGATTATATATTTTGTAGACTTTATCTACGTCAGCGCACAAGTAGTTTTCCTCGCTCACTCACACTGACTCAACAACTCTCTCGTACAACCCGCTTACTTAGGCGCGTTCCTATTCAGATAAGGCCGTGATGTACGAGATTAGAGAATATTTCCGTAACATCTGGCATTCATTGCGGGATATCAAACTTTGCACGCCGCCGTTTGCCTTCGTTTTGTTTTATCAAATAAATTATAATCTGGCATTTTATCTGCTATCCATCACCTCATCACTTCACGCCTCCTCGAGCACATCATTTCATTTTGTTTACTTACCAAATTTCCCAGCTGTTTTTTTTTCTCTTTCCCGTTCCCATCTCTTCCTCCTCTCATTTTTCCGTCTCAGACTATGTCTGATGTTTTCTCTCCTGCACCCCCCCCCCCCACCCCCCCCGTCTTTTTTTGTGAATCCTTTCCTGCTCTTTCTTTCTTTCTTTTTCTTTCTTATCATATGTTTTCTTTTCCTGACTTTTTTTCAGTCCCATCCTCTTATATCAAAACCCACCTGCCAGTCTTTCTTTCGCTTTCTTCTAGATGCCCCCCCCCCCCCAAATCCCCTTCCCTTTTCCCGTCACTTTTCCTTTTCTCTCACGAACAGTGGGAGATGGGAAGGAAGACCGTTGTCATGAGAGTATACTTTAAAAATGAAACTCACTCCTCTCTTGACAGTAGCATACAAATCATTCAATAACTGACCTCTTAAGAAAAAAAAAATTACAGATGGTAAACCTATTGATTTTATTAGTAAATCCCATCCCCTCTCCCCATCCCATAGTCTCCCCCACTCCCCCCCCCCCCTTCCCCACCACCACCACCACCACCACCATCATCACCACCACCACCATCTCCATCGCCATAACAACAAGAGCAACAAGAAAACAACAACAACAACAACAATAACAACAACATCAACCCAGACTTTCCCTGTAAGTACATTTATTTACATCAGTAAGTTACACCAGATCGTACAAGTACTCCTGTCAGTGTAAACTCTTCAGGGCAGCAAGTGAGTGCAAAAATAAAAATAAGAATACTAGAAAACCAAGATAACAAGATCACCGTTACCGTTACTACCATCATGCCACCAGCATCTTTACCACCATCATCATCATCGTCGTCATCACCACCACCACCACCACCATCATCATCATCATCATCATCATCCCCAACAACATCACTACAACCACAACCACCACCACCACTAAGCAAACAAAAGCATTTACAACGCAATATATTATGTGCATAAATGGTGTTGGTTGTTGGAAGAGTGAAACTACTAGAGCAGCGATAAAAAAAAACAAAAAACAAAGAACCGTCAACTCAAGGAATGAAACTAATCCGAAGTTATTTAAGAGAACAGCCCGACCATCCATGAAACCTGAAACTAAATTTCCAAAAAAAAAAAACCCACAGCAGATCTGTTAGGATTTTTCTAATCACGTTTTCCTTTACAAAACTGGATTCGTTATCGTGTATACAAAATATATACTTTTTACAAAACGGAAGTGTTACTAACATGAATGAATGTTCGCTGGCCAATCAGCGAACACCTGAAAGTGACCTCATTCCCAGGTAAGCTCGTGACACGGTTACATAGCGTTCACGAGAGAGAGAGGGAAAGAGAGAGAAAGATGGCGGTGGGTAACAGGGCGAAAGAGCCCCGGATGTAAACACCATTTCCGTCTCGCCGGTACGGAATTGATTGGTACTGTAAACATGAAAGAAAACGCTGATCAGAGAGAGTTTATGCTTTCCTAACACCGTGTTGAGTGGCAGTGTCGGTGGTTTGGATTCTTTCACGCCTTTTGACTTTATAGTCGTTTCTTTGTCACTAACATACAATCTTAGTAGATGTTTTTTTTTTCTTCTAAGTTTTAGTGATGTTTCAGTCTTCTGATCTCATTTCGTTTACTCTTCTTTCCTTGATGTTCTTTGTTGTTGGGTCTTTCTCTTCTTTACGAATTTATTTTGTTCTGTCTTTGACAGATAGATAGATAGATAGATAGATAGATAGATAGATAGATAGATAGATAGATAGATAGATAGATAGATAGATAGATAGATAGATAGATAGATTGATAGATAGATAGATAGATAGATAGATAGATAGATAAATAGATAGATAGATAAATAGATAAATAGATAGATAGATAGATAGATAGATAGATAGATATGGTGGTAGGCTGGTGGGTAGGTAGGTAGATAGGTAGGTAGGTAGGTAGGTAGGTAGGTAGGTAGGTAAACAAGTAGGTGGGAGATAAACAGGTCGGTCGGTAGGTTGGTAAGTAGGAAAGTTGGTAGGTTGCTTGATAGATAGATAGATAGATAGATAGATAAATAGATAGATAGATAGATAGACAGACAGACAGACAGATAAATAGATAGATAGATAGATAGATAGATAGATAGATAGATAGATAGATAGATCAATAGATCGATAGATAGACAGATAGATAGATAGTTTAGTTAGATAGGTAGGCAGATAGGTGGGTAGGTAGATAGGTAGGCAGGTAGGCAGTAGGCTGGTGGGTGGATAGATAGATAGATAGATAGATAGATAGATAGATAGATAGATAGATAGATAGGCAGGTTAGTTAGGTAGGTAGGTAGGTAGATAGGTGGGTAGATAGGTAGTTAGGCAGGCAGGCGGGTAGGCTGATGGGTGGGTGGGTAGGTAGATAGATAGATAGATAGATAGATAGATAGATAGATAGATAGATAGATAGATAGATAGATAGATAGATAGATAGATAGATAGATAGATAGATAGATTGGACAGACTGACGGACAGGTATACGGATAGCTGGGGATACATAGATGCCACTTAAATGCTTGCGTCAAAACTGTATGATTACACAAGGTAACAACGATTACGCAATCCATCCGTTCACCCTAAAACGTAATGATGCATGCGCATCTAATCGTGCTGCATTCTTGCTATTTTTCTTCCTATCTCTTCGCCACTTTGCAAGTCTGCGTCTACGTATGTGATGGAATGTGTTTTGTCACAAACACTTTACTGCTTATTTTGCGTAAGTGAGCTCGGAAAGTGGCACTAATACAGTATAAAGCGTATGGCCAGGTTATCACTTTGTTTTTGCGCAGAGCACCTTCCCAAACGTTAAACTTACGCACAGATGTTAAGTACTTTGTTATCAATATAATGAAATCGCTAGGTGAAGCGAAGCGAGGGGACTGATATGTCATCACAGTTTCTCATGATAATCCCAAAAACTGCGCTCACCCTCGACAGTGCTGAGAGACAGCCAGTGGAGTGCAGAAAAACCAACAGAAAAAAAATAAAAGTTTGGCTGAGGAGAAAAAAAAAAAAAAAAGATTCTCCAGTTCCATCTGCACAATCGTGTGATATCAGGTACAAACGGTGGATTTTTCTTTGATAGCTACGTTTTGTGGAGATACGTGAAAGGTGTGAGTGTGCGTGCGTATGTGTGTGTGGTTGCATGCATTTAGTGCATACGTGCATGAGTGTGCGTGTTGTGCACGTCCCGTTTTATATGTATTTTTGTACGTGCGAATGTATTTTGTAAAGCGTATCCGCAGAGTGCAGCATTCGTACGGGGGAAATAAAAAAGAAGGAAGTAAGAAAGAGATGACTCATGTAATGTCAGTTTGACCTCCCAACGCACGTGAACTTGGGTTTTAGAACAAGTTTGGCTCCTCACCTTGATCTCGTGGGAAAAAAGGCCTATCTCTCTCACGTGGTGAATCATCCTTTGAAGTCGTGGATAATCAAATATTCGGCGCGTCAATACAACGTACGTTATGTCTCATATTCATGGTAAGGCAGGAGAAAGACTGAAAGATAAAGGAAAAGAGAGAGGGGGGGGGGGAAGAAAAAGAAACAGAAAGACAGATAGGTAGACAGTCAGACAGGTAGACAGTCAGACAGGTAGGCGAAAGACATACATAGATAGATAAATAGATAGATAGATAGATAGATAGATAGATAGATAGATAGTTAGATAGAGAGATAGATAGATAGATAGACAGACAGACAGACAGGCAGGCAGACAGACAGACAGACAGACGGACAGATAGATAGATAGATAGATAGATAGATAGATAGATAGATAGATAGATAGATAGGTAGGTAGGTAGGTAGGTAGGTAGGTAGGTAGGTAGGTAGGTAGGTAGGTAGATAGATAGATAGATAGTTAGATAGATAGATAGATAGATAGATAGATAGATAGATAGATAGATAGATAGATAGATAGATAGATAGATAGATAGATAGATAGATAGATAGATAGATAGATAGCAAAAAACTAATACGTGTACCAATAACAACAGAAAGCAAATGGCATCCTAATAATGTCTTTCATAAATTTACAAATATTCTTCAATATAATCATAATTCATTTGCATTGAAGTGGTTAAAACAAAAATATGAAGAAGAAAGAAAGATAGAATGTAGAAAATAAAACATAGGAGTAGAAGAGAAGGAGACAGAGAAACGGAAAAATGGGGTGGCGGTGGTGTGTAGCAGAAGAAAAAGATAAGGATGAAGAAAGAGAACAACATAATATCGTGTATTTACCACATTGTTGTACGTGCATTTTTGCCTTTCCGAGAAAATGAGGATTGTTTGAAAGTTTGAAGAGTTGTATAAAATCAGGATTTTGTTCAATACTTTTCAAAATCGAAACGCATAAAAATGCCCATGATAAGTACACCCGTATGACACTTATACATAATAAAATTAGGAAAGAGTGAGAGAACCACTTTCATAACAAAACCTCAAAATGGGCAAAATGTCGCATACAACAATATATGACAAATACCCCCCCCCCCCCCCCCCAAATCAGCCATATTAAAAAGAAAAGATATCATAAACATAAACAGTGACAAAGATGAAGATGAAGAACAACTGGCAGACAAAAATGAAAACCAACAAACAAAGAAGCAGGGGAAGAGATTGTCAGTAATAGCAGTATTGACGATCGTAACAGTAATAGTGTAGCTACAGTTCTTATAATTGTAGTTAACGGTGTTGTTGTACTCGACAGTACTGGTAACGATAGTAAGAGGTAGAAGTACTCTTGTAGTGAATACGTCAAGAAGTAATGCTGATGTTAGTGGTAATAGTGAAAGAGGTAATGGTTGTATAGTGGTGTCAACATAGTTACTGGCAGTAGTGGTGGTTGTAGTAATCATAGTAATAGGAGTAGCAGAGGTTACAATTGTAGTAATAGTACTAGTAATCGTAGCAGTAGTTGTTGTAGCTCTAGTAGTAGTGGTAATAGTAGTAGTTGTAGTAGTTTCTAGGTAAGCTAGAATCACTTTATTATAAAAACCACAGAAAAACTGTGGGGTCGCAGCAAGGCTATTTTTGTTCTATTCTTGTTTTTTTTTTCTTTTTTCCTTGGGGGGAAAATAGGCTGTTGCCGAAATCTAGGCCATTTTCTGTCTTCTCTTTTCGTTTGTGTTTCATTGTATCATTTGGGTATTATCTTTTACCCGAGACTTTGCTACATACAACTTTTTCTTTTTGCCAAATTTTGACTTTAGAATCACGTTAATATCGCACGAGGGAAATTCTCTCTCACAGAACGTTAAATAGCGCGTACATGGTACACACATTTAACTTTAACGCATTATTGGAGAAACTTACATGTACAACTCGGTAAACTCAGTGATAGGCATATGAAGCAACATGACATGGAACCTTAGTGATATAATTATGGCACCACATCTAACTATATTGTTTTGTTGAGATGATTTGCAGCAGGGGGGGGGGGGCAAAAATAATTGTAATTGTAGTTTCTATAAAGTAGAAATAGTAGTAGTAGTTGTTGTAGTAGTAACAGCAGCCGTAATGATAGTAGTAGTGGTATTGATAATAGTGGTTATTGCAATAATAATATTAGTAGATGAAAGTGATAGTGTCCGTAACAGTAATAATGACGTTGTGGCAGCGTATGGTTGAAGTTGTAGAAGCGGTGGAAGGCAAAGAAAGAATCGAGAAAACATAATGAACTTGAATTTGTCAGTACTCACCAGGTAGGTAGCTCACATAGGAACGCACGGAGTCTCGAGCAGGACTGTCAGAATGCATTCTCTCATCGCATTTATCACCGAAGCCGCAGTGGTCACGCTCAATGTCAGTGCTGCTGTTGTTGTAGTGGAAGCTGTTTTTGTTATTGTTGTTGTTATCGTTGTTGTTGGTGCTGGTGATGCAGTCAGTACCACAAGGGTGGTCGTTGTCGTCGCCGAAACGCCTGTGTGTGATCATGAACGACCGTGGCATGCTGACTCTCCACGGGGGTGGCTGTCACGGGAGGGGGTGGGGAGAGGGGGGCCACTCATGTGATCAGACACCCGGGAGATACTGTGAATAAAAAAAAAGCATTGGAAAACTGTTAGTGGGGAAACAGTACACAGTTTTAAAGTTTAACCAATAGCAAGTAAATAGGGGGTGACAATAACATAATGAGTGCTAAAATACTCTGGATTTTGAGTTTGGGTTTTACATACGGCGCGTCGGCACGATAACAGCCACTTTGCGCCTTTCACGTTTTTTTTTTTTTTCGTTATTTCAACATATTTCTTTTCGTTATTTCAACATATTTTGAATTATCAATGAGCTACATATTGGCTTAAGTCAGACTTTCGCTGAAACTTCCGTCACCTTTCATATTTTGCTTGAGGTAGAGCCGGATACTGTCAGTGTCATGCAAAACAACAACAATGGCCAGTCCATCCGCGCCACAATGCGCCTGTGATATTTTGGACATACTCAACTGATGGCACCTCAATAAACCATTTTATGTGCTTTTCTCAAATCAAAGCAATATAGGTTAGCAGAGTTGAAAAATATTCCATTTAAAAAAAAAAAATTGTGGCTTATATTTGAGGTACTTTTTGTTTCTGAGAAATTTGAGATTTAAATTTACTTTGCTGGCTTGCCCCCAGGGTCTCTTAAACAACCGAATTTAAGCATTCGCTCTGCAAGTGGATCTCTCAAATTCCAAAACAATACATATTTTTTTCTATCTTTTTTTCATTTAACGGGCATTTTATCACTAAACAAAAACAAAAACAAAAACGCGTGGGAGAATGATAATATGAAATTTCAAAAATGATAAAATATTTTATTAAATAACTCAAAAATAAAATCAAACTAAACAACAAGGAAGTTAAAACAATTTACACGAAAGAAAAAAGAAACAGAAAAAAAAATAAAATGTTTTATCCTGATACAGTCTCAAATTGTAAGTTACAGTTGTTAAAAAGGCAAAGAAGAACATTTCATCTTGTCAGGAGTGACACGTTTGCGCGACACCAGATATCAAATGAATTGACATTAGGGCGATGGTCGAAAAGAACAATGCCCATTCCTCTGCTGAAGAAATAATCAATGATAAGACAAATAAACATAGGTCAAGACAGAATTTCCCGCAGCAATGATAATTACCGCGATGAAACGAGGAAAATACTTTAAGATCATTGCAAATATAGAAGAGAGGAAAGAGGCAATGGGGTGATGCAGATGATGAAATCAAAGATAAAGAAAAGGAAAACGAGACGAGGAAAAACAGAAAACAACAAGTCCAACAATAACAACAACAGAAACGTGCCAAGAGTGAGAATGTAAGATAAACGAGTGCTAGTAAAGCGAGGAAGGAAACAAAGAGGAAAGACG
>OZ007574.1:21601490-21606209 GCA_963931925.1 Onchidella celtica | reverse complement strand
TTCAAATTTTGGCGCCTGGCCTAAAGTTGCTCTATTCGTGCCAAAGTTCATGACAAAGCTATGACTCTATAGTTACTGCTTGTTACTAGCCATAATTATTTATACAACATGGTTGCAAGAACTTGTTCGTTTGTTAATAAAGAAGAATACGACACATTTATTCCAGTCAGCAAAAATTAAAAGAATTTTGAGCGAAAAACATAAACTTGGTTTTGATGTAAAATCTGGCAACTAAGTACACACTTGTATTCCTAACTTATCACTGTTACTGAAGCAAACACGATTTTGGTCTTATTTATCTCTGTGGTTCAAAAATTCTAAGAGATAAAAGTTCAGAAAAGTTACCTAAAACTTGAAAGAATTTTGAGCGAAGACAACTATAACTTGGTTTTGATGTAAAGTCTGTCAACTAAGTGTTTCTAACTTATCACTGCTAACTTATCGCTGAAACTGAAACGGACTCTGGCTTTGCCTCCATAATTCAAAGTTCGAAGACATAAACTTTCAGGAAGGTTACTCGAACTCTAAGGCGACACCTTGCTAGTTCTTAGTGAATAGAATTGAAATAACACTGCTCCTTTGTACGATCGAGGTGAGCCAGGTGGCTGATGCTTACAGAGTCAGCACATCTGAATAGGTTTTTTGTAAAACCATTCAACTAGATGTGAACGGACTTGAATTATAAAGATTTCTTGAACTCACGGTTTCATTCTAAAATAATGATGTCAGTTATTGAAATAGCGGGTATATTGCATGCGCGGCTGTATCACAATGCGTGAGGTCACTGTCAAAGTTGGTAACTCACCACTTTGGTTCCATACACCGGAATAAACAGAGAAATAATGGAGAAGAAAATGTTCAAACAAAGACAGCACTTGTTCCAGCATCAACAGCATCTACCACCATCACCACCTCAACAAGTCACCGACTCACTCCCACCACATGTGCCTGCATGCCTCTACTCGTGTGTAAACGTGAGTACCCGTGGCGAGAGGGACAAGGCGAAAAGGGAGGGGAAGGGAAGTGTAGGGAATGGAAGGGAGGGGGGAGGGAGGAAGGGGATGGAACCGGCGGTACGCGAGCTAGAGTGGTCTCGACCTCGCTATCAACAACGCCGAAAGCTAATAGCGAGGAAGGGGGGTAATCCACCTTCGCCGTGACACACTGGTAGCTTCCCCTGGCTTCCTTACCTTTGTCGTTTTATCTGGTCAGATCGGCGTTACATCCCCTAGCAAGGGATGACTCCTCTCCTGCCCCTCCTCCTCTCATCCCCTCCCGCCCCCCTATCCCATGTTATACTCAATCATTCGTTATTTCTTTCATTCCATTTTTCTCATTTTTCCCCTGTGCAAGCTACTCCGTCCTTCTATTAAGTCGACTGTTTATTTTTTCTCGTTTCTTTAGCACCGAGATTCAGAAACAACTCTGCAACCCCCCCCCCTCCCACCTTCCTCCCCCCTCTCCCCACGCCATGCCCCCCCCCCTCCACATGCTTGTACATCTGGCTTATCTCAGGAAACAGGTTCTTTCTCTGCCAACGGTCGGTCTCACCTTATGACAAAGCGATGCTCTAGTCCCCCCCCCCCCCCCCCCCCTCACTTACCCTCTTCCTCTTCTGTTATGGTAGCAGTAACCACCGACCGCCAGTGACAAACAGCAACTTCCTCGGGGTCTACTATAACTTTTACTTTTGATAGTCTACAATAAAGTTATCAGCGTACAGTTAACGATGACTTTAAAGTTGCGCTGAATAAACGTAACGTGAAACTAATGACAGTCAGTGGCGGTTCTCTTATGAAACTAATGAAGCTCAAGCGTCAGGATCCCTAATGCCTAAGGGGCCCTGAAGAAACTGTTTTTAATGAGTGAATTTTGGACATTGCCTTCTTGTTGATGATGGTTGAGAAGGGACACCATAACATTTCAAAGCTTCAGGGTCCCAAAAATGTGGGTCCGCCACTGATTGCGATCGAACTGTGAAAACTTTGGCATACTAAGACATTTTTAAAAGACTTTTTAACTGTATCCTCAATGAATGTCAGTAAAATACTTCTGCGATTCTGGGTGTTTAAGCCGAGAGACTAGTTGCAGAACGGTAGACCACATTAATATAAGATTGTGTAATTTTGCTCTCAAATTATACACAAAATTAACAATGCACTATGCCTTTGGTTTTTGTTGTATGAAATCGTGCTTTCAACACAAAAGACAAAGGATGAAAATCGCACTTTTAGGCCTTCTTTAAAAAAAATAAAAATAATTTAATGCTGACATAACAGCAACTTCTCTATTTGCCTTCATTACATCCATATCAACCCAAAAGCCGCCAGGAGGACCCTTCTGTGCCCTGTCGAGGGCTTTTGGGTAGCATTTGATTACATTTATAAAATTGATATTTTGAGCTTTGTATTGTTCAGGAAATTTAAAACCAATATAATATACACATTTTTCTGGGAAAGCTTATTTCATTGACTCCAGTAGTGCAGCGTTAATAAATTAGCTTATTTAATTAATAAAAGGCAAAAGTAATGTTAAGTCTAGGTGCTCAGTAGCCGATTTTGATTGGCTAACTGGTTGGGCGGTGACGTCAAAACATTTTGTTTCAGTGAGATAGAACTAGTCAGGAAGTGTGGGAGGTCTCATTGAAGCTCAATATACTGCCCAGTGGTCCATACCTGCAATTTATACCTGAGTGTCCAGATGCTCTGTTGTTTGGAAAACTGTACAATTTACTAACAAATAATTCCTCCTGGTAAATGTTTACATTTTGTGCTTTTCTTTGACAAATTGAGATCTGATTTTGCAATTGCATGTTTCAGGTTATTTCTTTTTCATGAGACATATCATGTTTGGGCTCTAGAGGATGTGAAATACAGAATTTAAAATGTCCAATTCTCAGGCCTAAAGCCATCCTCTGTTGCCACTGCGACTGTGTTTTATATACGACGTCATACGTGAGGTCACCATTAGCTTTTTCCAGCTTCTCTTACCTCGGTCTTAAAATGACCTGAAGTTTGTTTCATAACATTTACAAATAAAAATTATATTCTCCACATTTCTGTCTGGACGAACTGAGCAAAATGTGTTTTCCTAGTGAAACAGCCTATTCGACAAACTGAAGCATGTCATAATTATACAGGATCACCCGGTGGCCGCTACATCATCTATGTTATTAGGAGAGAGACATAACGAATCTGCACCACGCAACTTTCTCATTCCTCGATTATTAACAATTGCAAAAAAAAATCATCAGAATAATACACATCTTAGTTACAATCCTCTTCGCATTCCCCCAACCATTACAAATTGTTCACTTTAATCGCGTCCTGCTATGTACTAAGCTGCTTGCTGGACCAAATTTCGGCAGAGGTATCTGAGTATAATTTCTGCAGAACGAATTCTGATACAGACTATCAGTTACCATTCCTTATTATTTAACCTTGGTTTGAAAATGGAACAGTTTGTGTCCACAGACTAAAACCCAGTTTCATATCAATATTTAAATTTGTTCTGGTTGTTTGACTTTTATACTATCGCAAACCTGACACAAAGCTACAAAATTTGGCAAGGGAAGCAGCTGTGGCTCAACATGGATTCAGTCAGCGTTCTATGTGTTTTTATATCTGTCTTTTGTACATGCCTGGAGTCTTAAAACTTCTAATATAAGAGAATTATATGGAGAAAGAATTTCACATTGCTGTAAAATACATGAATTCTGAAATGAGTCTAACATTTTGACCAGCACGGTTTATTATTTTAGTGTAGTTTTCCCAGCTCTTCTGGGAAATCGTGCAGAGACTTGGCATATGAAACTGAGTAGTTACAGAAAGCGAGCAATGGTTATTGCAGGAAGTTGCGTGCCAATGTCATTCTGCAGTTTTTGATTACATAACAATTTTAGCATACCGCTAAAGATATGGATATCTTTGGGCAGGACTTCATCAAAATAAAGGAAAGGGGACAGGCGTCCGGAAGTAACTTTATTTGGGCCAAAACCTGTTATCTCAGCTAGTTGTTTCACAAAGTACTAGTTTACAAGTTATATCTTGATGAATTCAAGAATTTAATCGACATGTTTCCTTCTGTATCATTATTTTGTTTACCCCACTCTTTCACGGTGTAATCTTTTTGTGTATATCGGATTTAGACGACTGATGGATGTTATAGTTTACTGTTTATTATTGTGACTTCCCACCTATTTCTCGTAGTCAAATCCTCGCTGTATGCAAGACCTGTTGTAAAATATTTGGACCAGGTGCGTTGCCAGGGGACATGTTGAAGAATTGGCAGAAAGTCTCAAGTATGCTTAGGTAAGGAGTGGGAGGTAACAGAAAGTAAAGTTCACCGTGGCCGCACCTAGGGAAATGGCGAACTGCATGTGCTGACAAATTTGGGTGGAGACGCAGTCGGTGGTGAGGTAAGAAACATTTTTGTGGTCAAGCTGTGGGAACTGCAGGCTTTGGTCTCGATGGGTAGGTGGTTCAGATGTTACCTGAGAATGCTGAAGTCTGGCAAGTCTGATGGGATGAGTTGATCCTCAAGTTCGCAATTTTCTTATCAAACTGCACATACATGTACATATAAAATGTTCATGACATATTAGTTCTGTATCTTTGTCTGCTGCACTTCTGTTTGTCTGTCTGTCTGTTCGTTTATCCCACCCACGTTATCCTTGTAAAATTCTGTTCCTGTTTTACAGCTCTAAGACAAGAAGTGCAA
>OZ007574.1:21573990-21598990 GCA_963931925.1 Onchidella celtica | reverse complement strand
ATTTAGAATGATTTCAGGATACACATAATTTACATTCATGTCAGTCGTCTTGCCGGAGAAAACGTGTAGTCTTCGGCAATTAAACAAGAGAAACTTCATCGACAGCATTGATCTTTACTTCTCTCGCCCTTTTTCGGAGGAGGAGGTATTTTTTGTGGCAATTTGGTATTGTTTAATTTTTCCATTCAATATCATTAACATTTGAAAGTATATCAACATTTATATCAATACTTGCAATGTCCCCTGTCAGCTGTTTAAATAAGATATCGAGAAAAAGAAGTAGGTGAGAATAGCCATCAGTATTGGTATTACTAAAACTGTTTGTATTTGATAAAAGCTGAGATTTTAAGATCGATTCACACGGTCTGCCGCAGTCAGACTTAAGAAATGACTCACTCATCTGTTGGGTATGGCGCAATGAATGGTAGCAACAAGACTGCAAGGCCATTCAGCCCCTCCTGAAAAAGATGGCTTTTTGCCACTGGCTGACGCGTCTCTGGATTCGTCTGAAGAAAAAATGTAAGAGGGGAAAAAAACCTGTGAATAATAAGAACTGCTTTGTATTACAAAGTTCAAAGTTCGCTTTTCAAATACAGTAATGGATTCAACGATTTCTCTTGGTGACAGTCACCGAGTCATTAAATTGGTCCAGGTGGCACAATAAATTTGAGTTGTCTTGGCTGTATAGGCGGGACGGAGACAGAACGCATATAATATGGCAATGTCCAGTATAACATGACGGTCATTCTTCAGACCAAAATCAATTAAGTCGTGGGAGCAGAATGGCAATCAAGAACCCGTCTAGGTGGAAAATTATCATTACATTTCAAAGATCCAGTTTAAGATTATATTTTTGATGTCTCAGACATTAGCTAACTACTGATTCTCAGACTATATACCTGATTACCTTACTGACCTGTACCGACAACGTAAAAATTGACACAATGGCTTCGTTTCACTTCGCTTTCGGCAGTTTTGCCAAAAAATTTCAATGTCGACCAAAAACGATACTAGACGAAAGCGGAAGCACTATGCGCTCTAAAAGGCGCTGTGACGGTTTTTGACAACTTCTCGACTTTTTGGCAAGACGAGACTGAAGTCATTGGGCAAATTACCGAAAGCGAGACGAAAGCCACACGAAACCGAAGCTACTGTGGTTGCGTTCTAAGCTGGACCACATTCCTCATGAAAGTGTGACGAAAACGAGATTTGCTTACCACCAAAGCGCCCATAAACATCCACGTATTTTTGGTTTGTCTGGGCATTTCAACGGAACGCCGTCGTCAGAGACAGAATGGTAAGCTGACCTGCCAAAAGTCTTTCATCATCAAGATAAGAACAGAGGCAAATCGAATGTCATTCAGCACAACTAACTGCAGCCATCTTCACGGTGGGACACGGTGATCTAGAGGCAAGGTGCTTGCTTCTCCAAAGGTACCGGGTTCAAATCCCGGTCGGTGCAGGCATGTTGGAATTTTGGGATTTTTCTCATCTTTTCTTGTCCCTGATCCTATGATGGGTAGGATCAAGCACCTAGTCTTCTCGGATAAGGACGAACAATTCGGAGGGCTCATGTTCACACTGCGCACGTTAAAGATACCTTGGCAGTTGGAAATCGAGAAGAGCGGGTCAAACAGGCCGCTGCCCGGGCAAAGTTAAATAAAAATTTATCAACTCTCTGTCTGTGTGTAGCCCCCTTTGAATCCCACCCCTCTCTCTCTCTCTCCAATCTCCCTTCTGTCTCTAACCCACTCTCTTCAACCCCCTCCTCTCTTACTCCCTCTTCCTCTTTCTCCCACTCTCTCTCTCTCTTCAGTGGCTTGAAGAGGTTTGGTAATGTCCCATAGTGGCCAGTGCCAACTCCTTGGCTATATGCACCAGGACCCAAGTAACTTGCATTGATGCTCTTTGATTGGATGCACCCTAAAATTGACACCGGGGGTCGCCCCCCCCCACCCGCCCTCTGCCCCCCTTTCTGCATGCCACTGCCTCTCTTTCTCACACTCATTCTTTATTTCTTCCTCAGTATCCCCCTCTTTCCTTCCCGTTCTCTCTCTCCCTCGTCTTCTTGTTTTCACCAACAGCCATCATCTCTGGCTCTCTGGCAACTTACTGCATTTCAGAAAATGAGGCTGTGTATAATTTAATGCCTTGAGACACTACACTGTACAGCTGTAAGTACTCAAAACAGTTAGTTGTTTTATTTTGGAACTCTCAGAGGGGCCACAAACTCATATTTGAAAACCGCTGATCTGAGATTAGATGTTCATCTGACAAAGCAACTCTTGTGTTTTATCTTTCTTTTCGTCTTCTTCAATGATTAGAGAAAAAAAAAAAGATAAAAAAGAGGGAGGGAGGTAATGAAAGGGGGAAGAACAAAAATGTTAGGATGTCAAAGGGTCAAAGTTCAAACCAGCGTCACTTGAGATTTGGAATAAGTAATGGCCGCACGTGCATGGCTGAGACGGGGGGAGACGCCAGAAGGGTCCCTCACCACACACGCTCACGCACAGAACTGCTCAGCATACTCTCTCAAGCGTAAACACACGTGTCGGAATCACCCCGACCCCCTCTTTCCTGCCATCTCTCCACCCTTCCCTCAGTTTCATTTCCCCTTCTTCCCTCCCCTCCCTCCTTCAACCCCCGCTCCCCCCAATCCATCTCGACGCTCGTACGAGCTATCACCACCAGGCATCTCCCTTTGCAACTGACGCTTTGTCAAACTGTAAGACTCCTGTTCTTTGATTACAGTACCTACTTGTTTCTTCTTTGTCTCAAAACAGTAATAGGCATTATCATATCGTCAAGATATTCAATAATTTATTCATTTTTACCCCTCATCTCTCTGTTCAATTTTTCGTTTCTCCGTCTTTTTTATTCTTTTCCTCATACTTTTGTGCTTTTCCTTGTCCTGTTGTTTATTCGCAGGTTCAACACTTTCACTTTGCTGTCTTCTACATATTTTTTCTCTGTGTCTTCTTTTCCTTCTACATAATATTACAAGTCCTCTTCTGTTGAGTTTTCTGTGTGTGTGTGTGCGTGAGTGCGTGTGCGTGTGTATTTGTGTGTGTGTTACATCACATACTCTTTCCTCTTTCCCTATTCCTTCCCAGCTTTTATTACATTGCCAGTTTTTCTCTTAGCCTCGTCTCCCTGTATTCCTTCTGTCTCTGTCTCTTTTGTCTATCCCCTCTCCCAACTTTCTTTGACGTGCCCAAGGAATCAGAACATGAGCTCCTTGTCTGTACGTTTATATCTGTGCCGCGGGTGATTGATGGGCACTTCTGGTAGGATCTCCTTCTGTTCTGTCATTCTGTTACATTCTGTCTATGGACACTTCTGGTAGGATCTCCTTCTGTTCTGTCATACTGTTACATTCTGTCTATGGACACTTCTGGTAGGATCTCCTTCTGTTCTGTCATACTGTTACATTCTGTCTATGGACGCTTTTGGTAGGATCTCCTTCTGTTCTGTCATACTGTTACATTCTGTCTAATGGACGCTTTTGGTAGGATCGCCTTCTGTTCTGTCATACTGTTACATTCTGTCTAATGGACGCTTTTGGTAGATCTCCTTCTGTTCTGTCATACTGTTACATTCTGTCTAATGGACGCTTTTGGTAGGATCTCCTTCTGTTCTGTCATACTGTTACATTCTGTCTAATGGACGCTTTTGGTAGGATCTCCTTCTGTTCTGTCATACTGTTACATTCTGTCTATGGACACTTCTGGTAGGATCTCCTTCTGTTCTGTCATACTGTTACATTCTGTCTCTGGACACTTCTGGTAGGATCTCCTTCTGTTCTGTCATACTGTTACATTCTGTCTAATGGACGCTTTTGGTAGGGTCTCCTTCTGTTCTGTCATACTGTTACATTCTGTCTAATGGACGCTTTTGGTAGGATCTCCTTCTGTTCTGTCATACTGTTACATTCTGTCTAATGGACGCTTCTGGCAGGGTCTTGTTCTGTTCTGTCCTTCTATTACATTCTGTCTATCGTGCCGGGCTTTTATGGTATTAAATATATAACTTCAATGTAAAAATGGGTTCTTTCAGAGTTGGGAAAATGAGATATTTGACCCACTGAAGCATGTCACATTCTTGCCCAATGCTATAATTTCCATTCAGGTATTGCTGACATTCCATACCAAGCCATTATTGTCATAATTGTATGTATTCTAGAAATAACGTGTGTTTTACTATTATGAAACCAATTCACATCGAGGGCGGATAAACGGTTTAGTACTGTGAAAAATACAGTTTACACAGCAGGGCAGAATGCAACGACAATATATTCAAACAGCTGCATGGCAAAATTTGGAGCGCACCGAGAATCTTGTTTAGTGAGAGCGTCCCCATTTAACATGTCACTGGTTAGAGCCTCTCGCGAGCTAAGAATTGAATTATTTGCGCATTTTGGAGTGCCTAAGTATACGTTCCAATATAGCTCATGTGGTCCCCCACCATATTTCATCTCCTCCATGCCAAATTTTAGAAAGATTCCTTCAGGAGTTTTGGAGTCTATTGGTAACAGGAGTTTTCTTGTATTTTCATTTGATAGATTACATGTGTACGCAAGGCATAGAAAACAGACCAACTACCCAGTGCTTCACCAAAGCATCTGGCCATTAAAGTGAAGAACTCACAACTTGCTCTCCAGATGTAAAGCATATAATCCCTGCATTATATTGCTCGGTAATAATATTACTGCACATATGGATAGTTCCACTGCACTCGTACATTATTGTGTGCATACTTGAACTGTCAATGGTTTGGAGGAATAGAAGAAGCCTGTTTGCAGGGTGGGGTTTGGAAGTGTGTCCAGATGATAGAATTACACTTGAAATTTGAAAGTCGAACCGGCCTCGTAAAGGATCATGAGCTCTTCGGGTCATTTTGAAAAAGTTCTTATCAACAAAGACATTGAACTGAAAATTAGATGGTGATACGCGTATCTTGATGTGTGAGTGTGTTGCCTATGTGTGTATCTGTATGTGTGTGTATGTGTGCGTGAGGGGTGTGGTGTATGTGTGTGTGTGTTGCTGTTCATGTTGTATTTATTTCATTTTTTTTCTCTCCAGAACTTGTGTTAAGAACAAAATTGTTACAGACCCACCACCCCTCCCCCTTTCCCCATACATCAACGGACCTGGGAAGAAGATTGTCGAATATTTATTTGTGATAAGAATTGACGTTGTACAGGGGACACCATTCTAGATCCTCCAGAATGTCCACAAAAACTTCGTGTACAATCCAGCGTCCATCGGGCTGTAGGGCTGACTTAAGAACTAACTGGAAACCAGGTGGGTAGAGGAAAGAGGTTTTTGGGGGGGGGGGGGGCGAAGGGAGATCCATAGACACGTGTCATCTGACTCCTACACCATGTTCTAAACAAACAAATGTATGCCGTTTTGGACAACTCTGGCGGAAGAGAAGAATGGGGGAGGGGGTGGGGTTACGGATAGAGGCTTGAAATAGAATCAGCAATCTTTTTACTGCCCCGTCTTGTAAACATATAAACAAGAGATAACCAAGCTCCTGTCTCCGTCACAATTCTTCATCCCCGCCACCAAATATAAACACGATTTCCCCCAGCAACTGTCAGATCGGGTTTTCTCGACGCCACTGCTTCTACAGCACCTAAACATCAACCGCCCAGTTCATGACTGGCCTGGGACGAAAGCGCTGCATCCCAAGATAGATTCGTATGGAAAGGCTTTCAGACACTGTTGCGAAAGTACCATTATGCGGAAAGAAGTTGTTGGCCTAGTAAAACACATGAAATCTGCAACAAATCTACACCTGCAATTTCCCCAGAACACCCCACTGTTTTCTGGGATCTCGCCCAAATCTTCAGAAATTGTGCCAAACCGTTAGCCTTGGCGGGCACTAGCCGAATTTGACCGGCCAGCTAGTTAGGTGCTGACGTCACAACAGTAAGTTCCAGTAAGCTCTAACCAGTCAGCAGATGCCCGAGGTCTCATTGAAACTCAATGCCATGACGTCACCATCCAACCAGTTGGCCGATCAAAATCGGCTAGCGTGCGCCTAGGTTAACAGAACGATAGCGTGTCAGAGTGATTCTGCATTTTTCTAGATCCCCCCCAAAAACGTAACCATATCATCAGAGAAACGCAAAAGTTTGGACAGATATTTATCAGAAATCTAGAAAAAAGGTCCGATAGCTAGCTTACCGAGAGCATGTAGAGCAATAAACTGTCAGACCACGGGACCTTTTATAATCTGGGTGCAACTGCTAAAATGGGCACAAATGAGTGCAGAATTACATCTCAAGACATAAGGAAATACTATTTTCTTCCCTACTGTAGGGTTTGGCAACGATATCCCACATTAGCCTCCACTTGGTAATGAAAGTGACTTCATATTTCCTGTAATATAACTTAAACATCGATCCAGCCTCAGAGCTTTATGACTGACAATCTTTCGCAACTACATCCTGTTTCTTTCCTCACATTGCAACAATGAACGTGACCTCATATCTCCTCACACTGTGTAAATTTACTTTCGGTCCATTTGCAAAGCTGCTTGATAGTGAATCAGATGCGAGAAAATAGGCCAAAAATTCAGTTCAGTATTCTTGTTGATGAGAACTGCATCAAATGATCTGAAGCACTCATATCGGAAGAGCTTACAATTACATTTCATTTGATATTTTGGCCACACTGCAACAATCAAGATAACTTCAAATTGTGCGTATAAAGGCAGCTTCTATCTAAAACCTACATAGCATCTAGATTATTCCTTAACGAGCTTTAGTGGCAGCTCACGACAACACTGTGACCGCTGGCATCTTGTCCATTCATTCTCTTCATATTTCTCCAGACTTCTTTTCCAACTTTCAGGTTCTTGGAAAGTAGACGTTTCTCTGAAATGATGGCTGCCTACACGTGTAATTTCTCATCATATCGCTACACGGCGACGACACTTTTTTTCTTTTTAACCACCAACTTCTTTGTCTGGACTTTCCTTTGCATTCCATCTTTCCTCGTTTTCTTTTCTCTCTTCTCTCTAAAGTTAAATTACCTGTTACAGTGTTCTGGCTCCGTTTTTATTTCTAATCTTCTCCTTCCTGGGTGCATCACCATGTCAGTCCACTGACCTGTGAAGTCAAAATGTGGCAAAAAAGAAAGGTTGTATGTAGTAAAGCCTCGCGAAGGAAATAATACAGGAACAATACCATAAAGCGCAAAGGAAACGGGAAGATAAAAAAATCAAGGCCACACACAACCTTTTCTTTTTGCCATATTTTGAACTGGCTTCAGCAGTGTGATCCTCCCAATAGTTCAGCATCTTTACTGGTTGTCTCCCAGACTTTTTCCGTCTACCCGACACATCCAGACTCTCCCTCCACCACACCACCTGACACCATCAACGTAAACATAATTCCTTTCATCCTCAGTGCCGGCCACTCATCTTCTAGACGCTAACATCCAATCTCCACGGTCTCTACATCTGTCCGGTTGAGTAGAACTTGCTTAGCCACTGCTAACACCCCTCAACCCACCCTATCCATGCTTCACCCTGACCTTGCCCTGCCCTGCCCTTCCCTGCCCTGCATGCCTCGAGTCTCAGCGTCTTATTCGAAGACCTACCTAAACCACTGCTGCACACCCCACGGCCGAGTATCTGAAACCCTCTTCTAAGTTAAAGACCTCTTCAAAGAAACCGACAAATAATATCCTCAATTACAACTTCTTAATATGATTAAAAACAATAAAGACGACAACAAGTAAACGGTTATTCATTCTTTTCTGAGTAATGAGAAAAGTCTAGAATTAAAAGAAACGCAGACAGAAGTAAGTCCCTCCCAAACCACCCTAAGTAGATAGTTAATACTAAAATCTCAAGTGTTCAATTAAATTGTAGGTCATGTGGGTGTACTATCTTTCTCATTGGAAGTGCAGCCCTTGTAGTTGTAGTGAGTATGAAATTTCAACTCTAAAACATTGTAAATGTATACACAGCGTTCACTTCGGCCCCTCCCCTTGCCCCCAAAACCAACTCACCGCATTCTCAGGTTTCATCTCTTTTCCTGGCAGCCCTGTCTGCCGTACAAATTACGGGTCGTTACCCGGACAAAACACAAAGAAAAAAAAAAAAGCTGAAAATTTACATACCTGTGTCGATATGAGGATATTCTATTGTTCGCCTACTACTTTTTTTTTACCACAAGTATATAAAACATATGATTAACCCTTCCCCTTTACGGACAAAGGCATTTAATGTGGAAATGCTTTTTTTTTTTCCTATTTCTTGGCGAGTAAAATAAATTATAACGTGAATATAAAGTGCTGTTAGTGGTTGAATACCTGTTCAAAAGAATTTTTGTGAGTATGTCAGTGAAACTGTATCCGTAGGCGTTCTCCATAACTTTGATTTTATGACCGATATCACTTGCATACGACAGAATGACAGACAGAAATTCATTGATAACAGAGTAAACAACGCCTGTGGCTGGGTGTAAAAATGTGGGCAAGTCTTAAGTACTTATCATAACTGTCGTCACAGAGTGGTCTTTCTGAAGCTGATGTAAAAACTCAAGAGTTGTATCATGTGATCTATTTCAGAGTTTCCTTTATGGTGGCTTCCGTCAGAGAAGCTTTCATCTCCACCCACCGCAACTTCAACTCTCCCACGCCTGTTCTTTCTCTTCCTCGTACAAGTAAGTACCACATGCCAGATGTGAGAGTGAGTACACAGTCAGGTACTCGTACTTAACTAGTGGCTTCGGTAAGCAGAGGCGGCACACAAACACTGATCAATGGAGATAACAGTATAGTCATGAGTTTGAGTTTGAGTATGGATTTTACAGCGCGCCGGCACGATAACGGCCACTTTGTGCCTTTCATGGGCTATTTGGGTACTTTATTTATGTTTGGGATTCAGAACTTCATCAATTTAAATTCCACAAATGGAATTAAATAGTTCCGCATAAATTTTTGTCATAATGGTAAAATTCTTAAAAGTTGTTTTGTGTGAATCTGAAAAAAGTTTGTGAATGAGCACAAAAGTTTCTAAATCAAATTGTAGATCTCGCCTCTTTCAGAAAGGACAAGAAGAGCGCTGTGGGTCCACGTCGCGGTATAATCCTTTCACGCCTTGCAAACAAAACAAAACAAAATAAGTACGAAAAAAAATATGCAAGAAAGATGACAGGCCGAGTTCATTGTAGATTGTGCTTAGCAACAGCTTGCCGCCACTACCTATTATTGTATTCCTGTTCCTAAAAACTAACCTAAAGGCGTGTGACAAGAGCACGACAACCTGGGAAGCTAACACCCAAGAAGGGTCTCTTTGGAGACAACTCTGCTCCAAAGGTGTCAAGACCCCCGACGGAAAAGGAGCAGCCTCAACCCAGGAAAGCAGAGTCGGAAGAAAGCAAAGTACTGGCTCTGAGGAAGGAGCCCTGTGCGGCAGCGCTGTGTCCCCAACCTCGGAGATCACGCGCAGAAAAATTACCTGACTGTCTACTCTTCCATCAGACCGACGGGATTATCTATCATTATCTTCCACTGTGGTGGTCAGACATGAGCAAAAAACAGAAGTGTTCTGCGTCTTCTTTCTAAAGAGACAAGGGGCGTCAGTACTTAAAATTACCTTGAGCATTCAAGAAAATCTATAGATGTTCCAAACCCTATATAGTTGTCTGAATTTACGACATCTCCTATTTTATCCAATCTGATGATTCTCACAACTACACAATTCACAAGAAATATTTTTACAAAACCCACAGAAAATTTGTGGGGCCGCAGCAGGGCTTGGAATAAAGATTAGAATGCCGAAGTAAAAAAAAAAATATATAAATATTTATATGTATTTTGCAAAACCCCAGAGTTTTCATTATTTGAACAATGCATGCGATTGTGTTTCA
This sequence comes from Onchidella celtica, assembly GCA_963931925.1. Taxonomy (NCBI): domain Eukaryota; kingdom Metazoa; phylum Mollusca; class Gastropoda; order Systellommatophora; family Onchidiidae; genus Onchidella; species Onchidella celtica. Next base: position 21,589,098 of record OZ007574.1, on the reverse strand, counting down.
TGCATTCCTACTGAGAAGTCTAGCTGCAACCACGTCGACGTGCAATAACAAGCTACGCATCAACAGCTCTAGAAATTTGATGAGGCTCTTTTATAAACTGGCAATTAACTTTGAGAGGGTTGCAGGATTCATTAATGAACATTCTAAAGATAAAAAATAAAGTATTATAGGAGAAACAATATTTCTTGGATCAGTTTGTTATGAACCCATACTCGCTAATGGTCAGAGCAGCGCCTCTGCTTGGCTGTGTGAGTACCTACGGCCTTGGGTGCGAGAAATGGTCATCAGCGTTGTCTTTGTGTGACTAGCAAAGGGGTGGAAAGTGGAAGGAAGAGGGGAAAGGAAAGGTTTCTTGGTCCGTTAGTCGTTGTCTGGCTTGGATGACACTAATGCACCACATGGTAGGGAAATCTAACCCCCTCCCCTCCCCCGGGCGCCCTCCCTCCCACACACACACCTGGCTTACTGTTGCCATCTCTCAGTTGTGGATAGGTATAACAGTACAACTGTAACCAAAATCAACAGGTGCAATAAGAAAAAAGACAAAGAATACAAAGATAGATGGAGAGAGAGGGCGAGGCGGGAGGGGGAGAGAGAGAGAGAGAGAGAAAGAGAGAGAGAGGGGGGAGAGAGAGAGAGAAACAGAGACAGAGAGAGAGAGAGAGAGAGAGACAGACAGACAGACAGACAGACAGACAGACAGACAGAAAGAAAGAAAGAAAGAGAGAGAGAGAGAGAGAGAGAGAGAGAGAGAGAGAGAGAGAGAGAGAGAGAGAAACGAAATTCCACAATTATCTTACAAAAGCCGGCCTGAATTATCTGAAATGAATCTCTACCCAAAAAAATAACCTTTCTTAATTCAAGACATTGTTAACTCGCCATATGTTTGTGCGTTTTTAGAAAACATCTTTCCAAAACACTAACACAATATGAAGTCTCTAAACTCCCTTGCCCCTTTTTTTCAACCTTTCAAAACTTTCAAAGTTAAAAAAAAAAATTACAGGTAAATAACATCCCGCTTGAAGGCAATTTAATTACGTACACTGCGTCTAATGAGATGCTACATTTCTGAAGCTAAGTTATGCTAATTTCAACTAATTAGCTTATTATCACAGGGAATAGCTTGTAGTCTTTCAGGCGCAAAACTCACTGTAACCTGAGGTCATTAGCCAATGAGTCGTCAAATGGCCTGTGATTAAGTGTGTTGTAAAGGAGAGAGCTGCAGATTTACCCTCAAGAGTCCAGAAAGAGACAACTTACCATTTCATTTGCTAACTCATGCACCACCAAACTGTAACAGTGGCAGCTGACCTGAGTTTTGAACCCGAGTCTAAAGTACGAAATATCGCCATGTGCAAACATAAAAATGAAGAGTTTGGGGCAGTACCGACGAACATTACCGCATTGCCGAACCAACAGATGCGCTTTAAAATTGACATGATTATAATTATGGTCTGGTCTATATACTAATTAGGATCAGCATGGCCGTTATGAAGGTCTATGCGATACAGGTATTGTGGCCAAGAAATATGGAACTTACCTGTCTCCCCACAAGATACAAGGCTGAAACTAACAGTGTAAGTGAAAAGAATTTCTTAATTGTTCTCTTCTTGGCATATAATGTCAATAATTTATTAAGCAGTGTTTCATTCCAAATAATTTCGGATAAAGCCTTTTAACTTTGAAGCTTTGTGTGTACATTATGCCTACCAAACTGTTCTTTGACAGTGCCTTAGTCAAAACCGAGTAGGTTCATTGAAAACCGTTTGAGGAACATCGATTTTCCTATTAGGTGTTGGCTATTTCATAATAATCACCAGGTTCAGAGAGTTATAGTAGTACATAAAAACACGCCTGAGTTAACATAATTTCACTGACATGCTACTCAATCTTCCAGTAAAACTAGACATGCAATATAACCTAAGGGCCCCTTTCTGTGAAGGGTATTTTCATGGAGGTATTTTATTTCACGCATAGCCTTGCAGAAGTCGTGCGTATTTTTCATTGGTATGGTGCGTTTTTATACATATCCCAAGGAAATGCCCACAATGAAATAGTAGAATACGTATTTTAAAACTACGTAATAATGTCTTCTGCAGCTCCAGTTTCGGTATATAATTACATACCTAAAACACATCAAAACTACGGACTCTGGTAAAAGACTTTAACTTTCAAAAAAACCAAAGTTGCATTTATACAATTTTCTATTGACAGGCGTCGGTCATGGAAGTTTATCATAGTCCTTTTTAGGTCACAATGGTCTTATTCATGTCTGCGCAGAACTGACAAACTTCATTTAAAAAGAGAGGTAGATAGATAGATAGATAGATAGATAGATAGATAGATAGATAGATAGATAGATAGATAGATAGAGAGAGAGAGAGAGAGAGAGAGAGAGAGAGAGAGAGAGAGAGAGAGAAACGCGCCATGGACACCAGCACAATTCCGTCTGATGAATGAAAGTCATAACCGGTAAACTGGTGGTGGATGACCGATTATGTTCAGACAAGCATAAACCCTCTAGTGCCAGATAATCGGATTCTTTGGGGACAGAACAGCCTTGGGAACGGAGGGGGGTTGGGGCTGAAGAGTTGGGTGGGATGGGGGAACAAATTAGGAAAGAAGAAACGGAAAGGAAAAGATGAAAAAGAACCCGAAACAGGAAATAATAGAGGTAGCTGCACCTGTTAGACATTGGACAAAGAACTTACAGAACAGTATAATCTCACCCACGGCCACTCTGACTTCAGTGACAATCTCGACCTCCGCTCTAGACAATTCATTATCTTAAATTCAAAGTCCTTAACATTTTACTACGTAAGAGTTGCCCCCGCTTTGCCCCTGGATCGACTTGCCAGGCCCCCCATGTTTCGTTTCATTTTGAGTTTTAAAGCGCCATTAAAACTGGCTGTTGACGTTGATTAGTGCGTTAAATGTACCCGGAATGTGGATGAAACAGGGTGGAGATCTTGGTTAAGATCCCATCTGCACTGGCGATGAGATTTTAACTCAGCGATAGAATAAAATATAACCAGGATAGACAATGAAACAAATGAAACACATGCACAATTTTTATCTTCATTTGATCAAAACAAGATTAACATGAACTAGGACCTCACAACAAACTTAGCTGTGGACAGTAAAAACCTGTTATTCAGAGCTCTGAAAATGTCAGTTATGTTTGGTGGAGTCAATGGGACGCGGTCCCCCTGCCTGGGCTAGGCGGATGGATAAGTCTCTACCCTCCTTATGCTGCACCACGAGTAGCTTAAACGTTAATCTTGAACTAGTGAAACTGATGAGGAAAAGGCCCACGGCAGGGATGTCGGCTAATGAAGCTGCCAGTAACATGTTTCTGCTCGTGATTTAGCGTTCCTGTCTAAGTTCCTGTCCACCTCTATGTACACTGCTATCTCCTTATCTCTGTCTCGTTATCTCTCTCTCCCTCTTCCTCATTCCATTTTTCAACAATCTTCTCGACAAGAAAACATTCTTTTCAGTTTCTCTCACAACTAACGCGTTTATGGGTCTCAGATAAGAGTCGACTATGTCATTCTGTAAGTACTTCATTACCGTCCGGAAGCTGACAGCTTATGGGGAGGTGGATACCTACCAGAGGGGGGGGGGGCTGTTAGGTATATTAGGGAAATATCGATACCAGTTTGTTATTTCTGAGACATTTGCCTGATTACGACACAAAAGACCAAAATAGTTACCTTATTTACAGAATGTGGAAAAAAGCGGCTGGTGGCGAAGACTTTCTTTTGTATGGAGGAGTGGACAACAACGAGAGATAAGGAAGGATAAATGGGTGACTTAATAAAGCTTAGCCAGTCTGAGGTTTATCAAATGTGTGCAATGTCAGAGATACTGTTTTAAGGCTGGCGACATTGACAGTTACGGGTTAAAAAGTTAAGCCTCCCCCCCCCCCCCCCCCCGTTCTTTTTTTCACTCCTTCTATTGTGATTGTATTAACTCCAGACAGTCCCACCAAGATTCTGAAATATCCTTTTTGTACAGAACGGAGACCAATACATTTCGACCGAAAGTTTCTAAGGCAAGATCCTGCTATAAAACAAAATATTTGAAAAATATAAACATGATCTTGTCTAAAATCTACGAGATATGTGTTCTCTTGATACCAACATGTCAAGTTTGAATGTCACCCAATAGAAGAATAAAAAGGTTTTGTTTTTTTATAGTCAAGAATCGTACTCATAAAAAGTAATTATCAAAGACATCTAATTATAATTTAAATTGTATATGGGATGTCATATAAAGTCATGAGTAGGGAGCTGATGATACCACCCCCCCCCCCGCCCCACCCCCTAATCCTCCCCTGGGTCTCGCGAGAGAAGTGCTATGAGAATTAAACACTACAAAATTTAAACAGGGATGACCTGGGTATCGCGACTTGGTTATAGCAGGAAGGGGAGGGAAGAGTTACTCAAAGACATGAACATTATAAGACGCCCTAAGGATAGGAGATCACAATCGGCACATCAAACTGAGTTCACAAAAAGAACAGTCCAGCTGATTTAACAATGCAAAATTTAAAAATCAAGGAACGCACACAGAGAAAGCTAGCTACAGTACCCAAACCTGGCAGATGGCTTAAAATAGTCCCGGCTTTGGGCTTTGGGCTGTTGCTTTCAGAGAGGCACACCAGTTTCACCATTGTTATGCGCAGCTATTGTACATGTACTCTATTTAGGTTTCTGTATAACTAATCTTCTTCTGGCCAATTTGCATGACAGAAACCATGTGATTGCTGGTGTTTCAAGACAAGCCCGTTAAAAAAAAAATCAAAGAAAAGTGTAGATTTTATTTCTAATATATGTGAACATTCGAAAGAGTAAAAGAAAATAAAACGCAAAATAATCCTCAAGTTAGTCATTGTAAGTTTTTCAAAAATGTGCATTGGTATCGATACTCAAGGATAGCTGCGGCCATTGCTACTCACATCACCACACCTTTAAGAAACCGCAGTCTGACTAAGCTTGTTTTGGCCAGGCGTCGGACCCACCTGTGGCACCTGGCTCACCACAGAAGTACAGGTATCTCACCACAGGTAAACATTTTGCCAGATTGCAACAAGTGGCCAACCGGGGTTGAAGTACATTTACCTATCCTTTGGCCTCCCTAGTCAACACATCAGCGTGTGGTCGCAAGGTTAGAATACATGGCTAGGTGTTATCAATATAACAGGTGCTATATCTCACAACTGTCATAACATATAATTTAAACCCCAGCAGTTTATCATTCATATTAAGAGAGCCATAACTCTTTGATTGCTAGCACCATAATATAATCCACATTTTCATAGATTCTGTTTATTTAAATGGGTTGGTTGGTGTCTTGTCGACCTACATTTTCAGTGAGATCTCGGGCACTAGCAAACTAATTTTTTCTCAGTAAAACTCAATGTCATGAGATCACCGGTCAACCAGTTGGCCGACCAAAATCGGCTAGTGTGCGTCGAGCCTTAGTTCAGCCATTTCAAGTAAGTAAAGTTCGGTATTGAGAATACCCAACAGTCGATAGTAGGCCTATAAGAAAACTTTTTAAGTCCATGAATCGCATAAAGCAAGACTTATAATATTACAATACTCGCATAAAACGAGTACTAGTTAATAGCATATCAATACACAGCTCTCAAATACGTAACTTTGTGTAGTATGATGGTCTCAACAAATTCTTCTATGCCAGGAAACGGAATGATTGACGACATGGTCTTGTACTTTCAGTAGCTGCACTCGACAGGTTGATCTTATTTGTACTCGTGATGACCTCGCAGCGGCAGGAGGAGGGGAGGTGTTCATTGTAGCAAGTCGAGCTGGTGAAAGAAAAGGTCGAAGCTGATGGTTTTATGTGACAGAAGGCATGAACGAATGAGAACTAAATCATGCATAACCTACCGCGAGAAACAGAAAAGAATAGGAATAAGAGAACTGGACAAAGTCGGTGTGTATCTGGAAGGAGGGTGAGAGGGGATGGTAGATAGGATTTCAGGACGAGGAAAAGAGGAAACACCATGAAAATGAACAAAGGAGGGGAGTGGAAGATTGATTGGGGGGGGGGGGGGAGGGGTGGCAGAAGAAAGAAAAAAAGGGAAGACGGAAGATGACACGAAAAGAGAGGAGAAAACAGATGATGGTAACGGGGAAAATGCCAGAGTTGAAAGAAGGAAAGGGAACAAAAAGAAAACAAAATGATAATAAAATTAAAAGGCGGGGACAGGAAGAGAAAAAGGCACAAACGACTGAACAAGAAAATAGATGACAACTTCACATACAGTGCTGACAGAACTGGCGTCGACAGTTTGGTTAAGTTTCCAAACTTTTGCCCGATGGCGGCCTGTGAAAACAATGCAATTTATATAGAAAGTAGGCATTCTTAAAGGTTCTCCGGTGCAACGGCTGAGAAACGGGATGAAATAAGGGCAGAAGAATGAAAGTGCATGTTTTAGCAGGAGTTCATAAACATCATTTCTATTCCCTTTCTTCCTGTTGCACTGAAGAAGCTGAAAAAACAACAACAACAAAAAGACGACAACTGTTTCCATGACCAACTGCACTTACATCCCAATAAGACATGACGGTTTACAGTGCACTTACATCCCAATAAGACATGACGGTTTACAGTGCACTTACATCCCAATAAGACATGACGGTTTACAGTGCACTTACATCCCAATAAGACATGACGGTTTACAGTGCAAACTGTTAGATCTGAGAGCCAAACCGTGATACTGGATCCATTTAATGGTGAAGTTAAAAATGGATGTCCATAATATGTTTTTGCAGATGTCGAGTGTCCATAAGCATTGTTAATGCATTCATGCAGGCAATCGATCGTACATTCATGCCTTGGACAACCAAATCCCCAACATCTATTAACAAATCCAACACCAAGAGATTTTGGCATTTGTCGCAACAGTATAGATCTACTGGCAAATTGCTCTTTCGAGGCCCACCTCCTACACCAAGAACAATATTTATCTTGAACTAATGAAAAATTACAAAGGTAAATCGAGAATGTGCAATGGAAATTATCAATCCTATTCGACCTATTCTTAGCATCTATGATTTAGATTTCCAAGCCTTGGCGCTGGCAAGAAGTTTAACTATTAAACAGTGCGCCCAAAATTGTCTCTTTTGAAGATCTCTCAATGTTACTAAAGATATTCGTTGACTGGGCCTGGATTTATGATAGCTTAGTCTCCAAAATATGATACCTTTGTAACTTGAGCTTGATATATTCGCACAGAACTAGCGTTGTTTTGTTGTTGTTGTTTGTGAGAACGGCACAAGCCAGTGTAAAATTGTAACATTCTTGTGGATTAGCAAATGTCACATTCAGCACTTACATTATAATTACACCGTTTGACGAAGTTTATGTGTAATTTCATTTTGCATCTTACAAAAAGTACAATGCCTGAGGAGAAACCAGTTTGTTTACTCTCTAAATTGTAGTGCAATATTATGATTCATGTAAGGCAAAATCTCGCAAAGCAAAAACCATACAAACCAAAAACCACGCAGGCAAAACCCGACAAAGACTGCGGGTGGTTGCTGGGCGATTCTGTTAGGGTCTCTTTCGGTCCTGTCTTTCTTTTACATTCTGTCTATCGTCTTGCTTCCCACCACAATATGACCATTCTGGTATCAACTTACTTTTTCCAAATTCAAACTCAAGACAAAGATTGGTGTAAGTAAGAAAATCATGCACGGTGCCGTCCAAAGTCATCTGACTGGAAGTGCAACAGAAAGACAAATCTCCTTCTCCCTGATTCCATGTGTTATGTAACCTCCGCCCCCTTCCAGAATATTTTGATACATGTTAACTGCAACCTCAACAGGAGTCCTGTGAAATTGCAAAACTACAGTAACTGTCTCTCTCACATGTTTTTGATATCAGAGGGATCATCAACTTCTCAAATCAAGTACAGGCAACAGCAAAACAATATTTTACAGTATTTCGTTTGCAGATGGAAGAAGAACAAACTGTAATCATTTAATTTTTTTTTTTTTTGTAAGCGTGGCTGACTCGCCGGTTCAGTCGAAGACATTCATCATTTCGGGTAATTGAATTAATTAAAACTTCCAAAAGCACATTGGGGAATCCCGCTGAAAGATGCAACATTTGGGAGCATGTCAGGCCAGCGAAGTCTGTCAATTATGTTATATTTACTCCAAGGCCACGACGTTCCAACGGGGGCAGATAACACTGTCTGAAACTCTCAGACCCTTGAGTTACCCCCATCGCCTTCAAAGGAAGGTGTCATTCAGAGCCACTTGAACGTAAAGACGTGGTGATTGCATAATGTGAACGGGCTTTGGATGAGGCGTAAGTTGATCTGATGCATCAGAAGCTCATCATGTACCCTTGTCTTTCTCCTCTCTCCGTCCACTTGTTCACGGTCCCACTGTACTGCACCTCGTAACCTCTTCAGTCTGTCTGTTCATATGTCGGTTTGTCTATCTGTCAATTACAAAACTCTTGTCTGTCTGTCATTTTCAAAACTCTTTTCAAATGTACACGAAACAACTTTTGAGAATTTTATCAATGCAATGAAGTTTATACGGAACTATTTAATTCCACTTGTGAACTTTAAAAAGTTGAAGCTCTGAATATCAAACATACCCAAATAGACCGGGAAAGGCGCAAAGTGGTCCTTATCGTGCTGACGCGCCGTAAAACCCAAACCTTATCTAAAACTCAAATTGTTTGTCTGTAGGTTATATTATTATTACATTAGCATAACTGACAGAAGACGCCTGTTCATTGTCTACCTTAGTATATCTGATTTAGTCTGCCAGCTGCCCATCTGCTCGACCGTGTTTCCGTTCGTGGACTATGTCTATCTCCGCTTTACTTCATTTGCTTTTCCTGTCTGTCTCTTCATATGTCTGTCCAATCACTTTTTCGTTCATATTTTTAATTAAACAGAAACTAATTTTTGTTACCCGACAGTCAACTGTAACATTAATAACATATTCACTCAGCACAAGCTTACATAAGCAGTATATACCAATATCTGCAGTTTAAAGTGAATGTTAATAATATCCGTGCATTTCTGGTAATAATTTGATGTTATCTGTGCTGACTCGGACCAGTTCAGTACAACCACGGGAAAACAACACAACACGCGCTAAAACAAGGAATTAATTCTGTGATAAAATACCACTGTTAAATCACCATTGCATATTATGTGACTCTCATTACGTGAACAAGAACTCAAAATTTAATTCATGGCAGGCTAAATGTTGTTCATTGTTATACAAAAATGACCCTTTCCCGCTTTATCCAGACTTATTCTCAGTGTTTTCGTTGTGAAGACAAAGACTATTGTTCTTAGTAATCTTATTGGAACCCTTCTTCTCAACAAGACAAAACAATATGAAAAACAAACACAGGAACGAAAAAACAAAGAAACTGAGGAAGTAAAATAAGATTGGATTAGAGTTTAAAGCCATGCCTAAATTGAGTGTTTCAGATTGCCGTACCAGAAGAATGGGTAAGTGGTAAATATAATGGAAAATTGAGAAAATGAGCTTGTAAAAGATGGTAATTGGTTTCTGTCATCATGACTGCACGGCAGCTACAGTTGTGCCCTGTGATCTTTTATTGTTGCACTTCCTTCAAATCATTGTGTGCATGCTTGTTGTAGTTAACGGAATCATAGCCCAATTTATTTTATTGCATGTGTTGAAAGGAGAGAAGGAAAATGGGGACAGCCAGACAGACAAAACAAATAAATAGCTAACTAACTAGATAGATAGATAGATAGATAGATAGATAGATAGATAGATAGATAGATTGATAGATTGATAGATAGATAGATAGATAGATAGATAGATAGATAGATAGATAGATAGATAGATAGATAGATAGATAGACAGACAGGCAGGCAGGCAGGCAGGCAGGCAGGCAGGCAGATAGATAGATAGATAGATAGATAGATAGATAGATAGATAGATAGATAGATAGATAGATAGATAGATAGATAGATAGATAGATAGATAGATAGATAGATAGATAGATAGACAGACAGATAGATAGATAGATAGATAGATAGATAGATAGATAGATAGATAGATAGATAGATAGATAGATAGATAGATAGATAGATAGATAGATAGATAGATAGATAATAAAGGCAGAAGAGAATAGACATAATCTGGAAAATCACGGGAAAAGACAAGGCACTGACTATTTTCCAAGCAAGTCCCGTGACAAAAAAAAAAAAAAATGTTTACCATTACACAGTGCAAAACTCATACAAATCCGCCTATAATCAAATTCTGTATCGCGGGGTTCTGCATGCAGCTAAGACGTTGATTTTGGATTTTGAAATCTTTCACTATCAGAGAGGCATGAAACTATATGAAAATGAAAAAAAAACAACCCAACTCAGAAATGTTTGCATACATCTGACTATTTTTCTGGGGTCAGGTTGTTGCTGAACACCGTAAGGTTAAAATGTACGCGTAACACCGGCAGATCTTGTCAATACTATTATCTCTCTGATAAAATTCAGCATCTCTATAATATAACATTTTCAAAGGCGTATCTTAATTTTTTTCTAATTGAGTCATGTTCATATCGGACCTGATAGAAGACACAGTTTCTGATCCTTTTGCTACGCAGTCTTAATTGTGCAGTAAAACTGTTTTGATGTTGACGGTGAAGTCCTGAAATGTTTTGATCTTCCAACATCACTTGAATTTAGCCCGATAAAGCCCAGCAGTATTGTGAAATAGAGCCTCTTCATCTTACTTGATCAGGGATCCTCACAATGGTGGATAACGACCCCTCCAGGAATGGTCAAAACAACAGAGCTAAAGAAATGTTGGTCTAACAACTTTTCGGGTAGAGAGTTAAACGGCCATAAAAGAAATAAAAATGACTTTGCACCTTAATATAGATAGATAGATAGATAGATAGATAGAGAGATAGATAGATAGATAGAGAGATAGATAGATAGATAGACAGATAGATAGATAGATAGACAGATAGATAGATAGATAGATAGATAGATAGATAGAGAGATAGACAGATAGATAGATAGATAGATAGATAGATAGATAGATAGATAGATAGATAGATAGATAGATAGATAGAGAGATAGATAGATAGATAGAGAGATAGAGAGATATATAGATAGAGAGATAGATAGATAGAGAGATAGATAGAGAGATAGATAGATAGAGAGATAGATAGATAGATAGATAGATAGATAGATAGATAGATAGATAGATAGATAGATAGATAGATAGATAGATAGATAGATGGCATTTGGGGTCAAAGCTGATGATTACAAATAACGAAATTCTTGTCAGGACTCTGTTTGACATTTTTTATGAGGTTTTAAGTGAACTGGTTAAGTTTCCGTTTTATAGCTTACGTAAAAAGTTGCTTTCAAAACTTGGTAATGCTTTCTTGTATATTATTTTATTATATTATTACTATTATTTTATTATTATTATTTTTATCATCTTTTTGAGACGCACATCAAGGAAGGATCGAGAATTTCATAAGGGCGAGTGTGCATGAGAAAACCCACAATAAGTCGCAAACATGACATTTTGAGTTCTGTACACATAATAAAAGACAAGACATTGCTGATAAATTGAAGTCAGTGACCCCCCTAAAACAAGATTTTGAGAAAACGGCATTTAATCCTAAAAATGGCAATAGCTAATTGACCCATTAATATTGGAGTGATTGCTTTTAGGAGACCGTAGTCTAATAAGTAAGCCGTTATAGAGATCATACTGAATAGTGTTGACTGCTCATCTACAGTTTACCCTGTAACATGCCACGGTCCCCTAAAAAAACAGCCAGGTTGGAAGTTTGTGCCGGACCCACATTTTCACTTCAGAGCCGTTTTTCTCAAAATCAGCTCTGTCGACATATTGTGGGTTTTCTCATGCACACTCACGGGAGTCCGCACGATATTAAGTTTTGGGACCCCTTGTCTAGATGAATGGTTACCAAATCCTGAACTTCGTGCTATGGAATGAAGCAAGGGGGGCACGAGGATGGGGTGGTTAGAGGGAAACAGGCAACACTTTTTGTGGGCACCAGGTTTAAAGAATTGACTTTTGTTTACTATGGGTTGTTCAAACTGAAAGAGACTGAACTTAAAAGTTTCATAGGTCGGTAAAATCTAGTGGCGTAGCTGGGGCAGGACTGTGAGGACGGTTGCCCTGTGCACAAAATTTCAACCCCCCAAAAAGTAATAATAAATTAAAAATAGCACCCCCCTCACAAACACACAGAGAGAAGATCTCCCAATGTTCGAACATTCCACACAGTTTTTCAACATGTCGGGGCAGACCACTTTGCCACTCGCTAACGGTCCACGGGTCAGATGGAGCCATACCTGTCTTGCCCCGGGCTCCGGCAATCCACGCTACGCCACTGGTAAAATCTGAACTTGGAGACACTGAAGACTAAATCTTTCACCAACCGGGCACCAAACTTCGAGTATAATAAGATTGCGAGAGACTGAATTTTGTATTTTAAATTCATACAATCTCACGTTTATAATGAAAAGCCTTCGACCTCTGACCTGTGAAGTAGAAGAGAAACACATTATATGACATGTCTGAAATCAGGGCCGTCTTAACGTCAGTATGGGCCCCTGGGCAGATTCTTCCCCGTTTGAAAAACCAATGTAAATTTGCATGCATGGGGTCCTCTAGAAACTTGGGGCCATTGGGCAACTGCCCAGTGTGCCATGCGTTAAGACGGCTTTGTCTAAAACACATTTTAATTGTAGGCTTCAATGCCGTGTCTTTCCTTAAAATCCTTAAGCCCGTGGAAAAATAGCGAAATTATAGGTAAGCTGCGTCCTACTTCGTTAACAACAATAACAACAACAACAACAATAACAACAACAACAACAACAACAACAACAACCACAACAGCAACAACAACAACAACGTATGTCTGCGCATGTCGCGTGTCTCATTTGTGGCACTTCGTACTCTAGAAGGTTATGGATCTGCTCTACCAACGGCATCTCTGAAACATCTCTACGGTGTGTCTCCTTTTTTTTTGAAAAATAACAACAACGACAAAGCCTTCTTCTTGCACGTTGCTGACGTAGGCGGCATTGTCTGTGACGTCAAAGGATCTAACACTAGAAATCTTTTCCTTGTCTCCTTCTCATCCACTTCTCCTTTGTTACCTTAAATTCCACATAATCTCTCTCTCTCTCTCTCTCTCACACACACACACACACACAATTTCACGCACACACACACAACACGTGCGAAACTTCAAACACTTATGTCACCATCAAGGTCAACCAATCATCACTCATCCCCACCACCTCGCTCCCTTTCCAATCTCCCTGTCTTTTCCTGCACTTTTTGCCCCGGCCCACGAACATAAACAAAAACCGAAAATGTTTTTTGTTTCCTTCTATCATGTCTTTCCACAGCCCCTTCAAAATACTCGTCATCCCCTCCATCTTTCCCCCGTCTCTCTCATTCTTTCATCACTTCACACTTTTCACTCCCCCCCCCCCCTCCCCCTCCTCATGCTTCTCTCTAGGACGAGTCGTGAGGTAGACGAAGCTGAGTCATTGAATTCAACATTATGTGAGTACATGGGTCATGACATTTTATTACCACCATACCACCACCACCACCACTATTGTCGTCACCATTACTCTCAGCATCATCATCATATATCTGTAATATCGACGGTTTCATCAGGTCCATGCCCGTCAGGGTCACTACAATATATAATCATCAGTACCATTACAACTATCATAATTAGTTCACTATGGTCATCATTATCTTCATCAAATTTCACACAGTAATATCACTGTTTACGGACATAATATGCGCATTGTGCTTAATTTAAATGTTCTGACTCGTTAAAAAAATCAGCTTGCAAAAAACAAAACCATAAACTAGAAAGCATATTAAGAATCATCCATGAAGAACGTATGTCGATGATTTTTGACCCTCCCCCACCCCATTCCCCAATTCACCTTTGTACCATTTTGATAGGCTTGGCTTCACGACCCTCTTCCTTGTATTATTGTACGGCCATTGAAAATGTCAATGATGTTCTGAAACTTTAAATGATATTTTGCACATACTATTTGATTGTTTCATTAGAAACTTGGCTCATTTTTTTTTTACTTTTATTTAATCCTACATCTTACGTTATTGAAAAAAAACAACAACAAAACACCAACTCCACATAAATACATAAATACAGCTAAATTCATAATTCACTATCGAAACTGAAAAGATACATACGCTTTAAAGAATCTCCCCCCCCCCCCCCTTTGTGGTGTGCCCAATCGCTTCGGGCAAATCCCCCCCCCCCCCCTCCCCCCCCACACATCCCTTTTTCCGAACTTACGTACTTTATGGATGGCCCCCTAAATGATGCACCAAATATACAGTCAAGGCCGATCCTTCTTCACAAGACAAAATCATTCCTCGCCAACATCCTCATCATGATTATCTTCTCCGATTTCATCGCTTTCTACATCGCCGCCTACAACATCTTAGTTTGCTAATAAACCACATCCATTCTTTTTCTCTTAAAAGTCAGAATCTGAACAACTTCACTTGCTCATCCTGAATTCAATTAAAAATAATCTTACTGTAGTGGAACTAGTGGGTGAACATGTAAGTACCTGAACCTTTGTGGAGACGGGACCAAAAACTATACAATTTTGAATAACGCGTCAACTTTTGACGATAAGTTTCTTTAACTCTTTGTGTGTCATGAATATTTCCACGTTTGCGATACAGGAAGAAAATAGTGGGGGGGGGGGGGGGGGGGAGATGAATGAAGACTTACTGCAGCAACATCTATTAGTAGAAAGTCGACTTTCTTTCTTCCCCAAACGAAATAGCCTAGCATTCTTGTGCACCGATACATGGGTGATTGGTACAACAGAAGGAACCGACATATCGGTGACTGGCACACAAAAGAGTTCATATTGTTTATTAACTATTTTTAAGCCGCAAAATAGATACCCATTTTTTCATCGACTAGAATTGAAAATTATGACTGGAAATTTCGTGGGGACCACATTCAGTAGTGTATATCTATGGGACCACATGA